>JALLPC010042119.1:0-11467 GCA_036940045.1 Stephanocyclus meneghinianus | reverse complement strand
TATCTTGCAATCCCCTATTCGCATCCGATATATTAATGTCCTTATTTTTGTTGCGAAGAAACGAAATAGGCGATATACGGAGAAGAGATGAAAAATTGCTTGGCTTTCGAACGGTTATTGGTGATACCTTAGGGGATAGCTGTGAGATGGCACTATGTTGTTTTATGTCCACCTGATTACGCAGTTGACGAGGGGAAGTGTTCTTGGTGACAGAATCGTCAGCGTCAGCGCGAGATGTCCTTGAAATCGAAGAAACCTCTTCGTCACTCTCTTCATCAATGTCGCCGTCTCTGTGCGCGTCATCTAAATACCTTTAATGAAGATGATCAGCATATGATAGGGTGAGGTCGGTCTAATAAAGCCACAAAAACGAGGACAATTCAGACGCATATTTGTCTAAAAATTACTCAAGAAGTACAAAGATCACCCCAAACATGATCGAAACCCAAGAAATCACTTTCTGACAACATCAAGGTACAGGCGCAACATACTCACCCTGCGAATTCCGCCCCCGCTGGGATGTCCATCGCAAACACAGGTACAATTCCAGCAATTAGTGATTTCTTGTTGTGCTGCATTCGAGGCGATAGCCTTTTCTTTTTGTCTCCGTCCTGAGGTGCTATCGTCTCCTGCTGCGGAGCGTCTGACTCCTCTCTTGCGTAGTGGACAACTTTCTTCAGGGAATAGTGGTCCTCTACTTCTCTTTTCAGATCCGGTGCTGGGCAATCAACACAAGATTTCATTGGTTTCAGAGAGCAGGCATCTATTGAGTCCGCTGCTGCTGTATTCAACTCTTCGGAGTGACCACGGCTTAGAGATGAGTGTTCACCCTCCGTCCCTTCCTCGCCAATAAGAAAACTTTTCTCGTCCGTAGGGGAAGTCAAAAACTCGTGAACGCCTACGCTGTTTTCAACTGCGTGTGCAGAGTGATCCATTATCAACATCGAGGAGTTGTCAGTTCCGCATTTATCGGTTCCACTGTCTTTGCAAGAGATAGCTGAAGGACGCTGACGATCCTCCCTCCGATATCGTGGTGAAAATTCTCTCAGCTCTTCTGATCCTTCATCTTTCTCGAGACGTGTCCCATGTTCAGGCGATGAAGTTTTGTTTTGTCCATCGCCAGGGTAAGGTATCGAATCGTGGTCAACAATATGAATATGTTTGTTATGGTAAGTTTCAGCAAATTCATTTTCAGTTGGACTCAATTCAAATTCACTAGAATGCTCCAGGAAATAATTTTCCAAAGCAGAAATGCTACGACAGGATTTTCCAGAGGGCGATATGAAATATCTATCTGCACGGACTCGATTCCCGTGCTGGGACGCAGGCTTGTTCCTTCGGGCAGCAATATAGATGGTCCATCCAGGACCTAACTCGGGACATTGTTCTCTGTGCTCAAGCTTACCAAAAGGTAAAGTGCTGGGGTATTTATCATGTAGCAACTCTTTAATGAATGCAGCTTTATCTGATCTTTCCTTGTCATAGGTATGTCTTGAGCCTTTTTGTTGAGAATGTTTATCATCATCTCCAATAAATCCCTCTATCATTTCGAAACGAACTTTATCAACAATGTGTTTCTTTTTGCCGTCATAGTGCACCTTTAAAGCCGCTCCATTCCTATCAAATAACACTTTGATGACTGTAGCCTTGAATAGATCGTGGTCTCTTCCCCATTTGACGAAGACTCGGGACCCCCGTTTGATTTTACGCAGGAGATGCGCATTGTCATCGTGCCTACGCGAATCTGGCATATTTGCATCAGGAACGGTAACACTTTGACGGGGGTTGACTGTTGTTGGTGATACACTCTGCTGTGCCACTTTTATATCGAGCGCATTAACAGGAGCAAGATTCGAACGTTGGAGCAAATTAGCTCTTTCCATGGAAGTATTTTCAACGATTCGAGTGGCTTCATTGTCCGTGTTTCCTCGCGCACCGCAGTCATGTTTAGTAATTTCATTTGGCGGTATGTTCACTTCCTCCTCTATCTCAGTTTTCTGGAATTTGCTACAATCTGATACATCATCATTGACACTGCCTCGATTAGCAACTCTAGGATACTGAGAAGAATCACAGAGACACGGCTCGTCTGATTCTTTGTCGCCTTTATCGATTGAACTTTCCAATGCTACCGCGCTTGATAAACCATTTTGAGAATTCATTAGTGAACCAACTACTTCATTTGATTGGTCGCTTTCTCGTTTCCCGTCGCCAACCCAGGGAACGATAGCGTTCTCGAGTTTCATCCTAGACTCGATCGCATCAGCGATCTTTGCAATCGAGAGCTTCACTTCAATGTAAGAGTAATTGACATCTTCAATCACTTGTGTGTTCAAAACGTCTGGAACATCGTCCTCGGAAATGTCAAGATGAATCAATGGAGGCTCTGACGAATTTGCGCTTGATGGTTCTGCCGTGTCATCTGCATTGCGATCCAGATCTTTGGCCATCACTTCATGATCACATGCGGTCATCGTTGCATTGGAAACTTTGTACTCATAATCCTCTGGGTCAAGCGAACTCATTTGGTCGCCACCGTCAAGAGCACCGGTATCAGGTTCTCGAACGCCCGGCATGGACACGTTTTCTGCGCCATTCTCTTTGCTCGCGGAGAATGACTCCGTGGAAACTCGGTGCAACGAAAATTCTTCAGTCAAACTATTCCGATTTGACATATCTGAGGCATCACCTCCATTCAACGAATTTTCCTTCTGCGACACATACCCATCGATCCGATCATTTCTTAAACTGTTATCTGGTTGGCATGCATCGTGTTGTGCGTGGGAATTTTCTTCTGGCGCTCTTTCCTCCACTTTACTCTTTTCTTCGGCGACTAAAGGGCGTTTTTCGTCAGCGCTGTTCATTACGCTTTCCTCTTTGTGGTGAATTTGTGTTTCGTGTGCTATGACGCCTGTCTCGGCTGCCATGTCTGTCTTTATTTCACCTTCGACTTTATCTTCCGAGTCGCTCGCTTTGTCGCGAGATCCATCCTCCGCCATATCAATAACATCATTGTCGCCGATTTCTTTAAATACATCCTGTGCAATTTGATCGAAATACCTATCCATGGCCATCTTCCCGCACTCCCTAACCAAAAGCATACCATCCTCTCCCTTCCTTCTTTCAAACATTGAAGAGTGAAGATCTAACTTATCGTCACTGTACGCTTCAAAATCAAATCCCCTCTTTTCAGCGAGTAGATACATTCGACACCACTTACGTATATCATCCTGCGTTGTGCCCATGTAAGCTGCAAGCTCCGCAAGTGTAGGCACTCCACTTCTTACTCCTCCGAATTCAGCAAGGTGATGTAATCGTATCACCCTGCAGTGCCGACGAGCTGTACCGTGTAACTCGTTCANTGCAGTGCCGACGAGCTGTACCGTGTAACTGGTTCAGTTTGTGTGTCGCAAGTTGGACTATTTGAACGAGTTGGGAGACAGTTTCGATGGGGGTGTGAGGTGTAATGGTGAGGAGTTTACGTGGAGGTAGTTGACCATTGAGGGGACAAAATATGGGGTTTCGAGTGGCGGCCGCATTGGTTCGTGTGCGCTGTTTGATTTCTGATAGCATTGATGGCAATTTTTTTGTGGGGTCGGGCGTATTGTGTCGTGGTGATGATGTTGATGCCTTCCGCTTTCGCAGAAATTGTTGACGAGATGTAGGTTTCAGTTTTGATGCGGTATCTAATGCTGAATTTCGCCTCGGCCTTGTGTGGATTGTCACATCAATTCCAGTGTCACTTTTGCTCACATTGTCATCAAACCACAGCCTTCTACACTCCTCTCGCTGGCGAATATCTTCGAGAATCAGATTTCGAACGATATCATCATCATTCACCTCGACTCTCTCACCATCCAAAAATCTCGCAAAGAAATTGAAATTCTCCTTCAATTCCTTCAAAACCTGATCGGCAATCTGATTCTCTCGTGCCTCATTTCTCTCCAATCCCAAAATGTTGAAATATTTGTACATAATCTTAGCATATTTCAGATTCTTTTCTAGATCGAGAATGATCAGATCTGGTTTGATTTCTATGCGGGAAAAAACTTGAGGCGGAAGCTTGATAGACAGATTAAAGTAGTAAAAGTTACTCACTCTTGCCTTTGCGTGTGGTATTTGTGGTTGACACGTGTTGCATTTGGAGAGTTTTGCGCTTGGCTGCCGCAAGGGATGCGAGTGTTTCATCGTCGTCGTCACTTTCTTCTTTTGTGGATTTTAAGGGATTTCGCGAACTTTGACGTGTAATCGTGATCACCGTGCTAGAACTATCTATTATCGATGTTTTTGCTACTCTTTCTGTATGGCCTCTATTTTCCCCTGGAGCTGATGATGATTGTGATTGCTTCAGAGTTTCTTCAAAGTGATTGTCGTTCTCAGCTGACACATCTGTTTCTACCGCCCCTGACTCTCCCTCCACCGACATGGACTGTTCGCAGGTTTGGTCATGAGGCAACCAAAGATGACTTGTCTCATCTCTATTCTTCATGACATGTCGAATGACTTTCAATAATAAGTTCCGTAGAGGCAAGATAGAGTAAATAATTAGAATGTGACGCCAAGAATAGGCATAAAAATCTGAATCGCACATTAGATTTCTGTTAACACTTACATTCCAATGCTTTCTCTCTGGGAACGTGCAAATGACGATCGCCATTGGCTTCCTTGTAGAACAAAAGCTCGTGAACGCCGTTGCCAACATTTTGGATCAGTTCCTCCAGGACTCGCCTTGCTTCAACGTCCTCTTCATCTTTGTCATCATTATTTTTATCGCGTTTCTTGCCCAACATCCGAAAATGACGATAGATGATGGACTTGAAAACGTCGTTTTTCATAGATAAGAGGATCGAGTGGGGCACATCCTCCGCACAACTGTCACTGACATCACGATTGGTGCAACTGCTTGACATGATGTTCACAAACCACTTAGAATCATCTGAATTCAGTTACTAACGCGTGGGGTGGAGCCATGTCCTGTGAACGAAGCGATCATTATTTTGCATAGTCAAGCCGTCTACCAAAGGCCCTGCGTGCACGCGGACCCTACGCGGACCTCATGGAGGCCATCTTAGATGTACGTAGGAGTAGTTGAGTTGAATGTATGCCGAGTTATTTCCATATCGTACCGTACTTAGTGTAAATTATATCTAAATATTACACGTGTTCGAAAGTTGTGAAACCACGATACAAAACTAACCATAACGGCAAGAAGAATGTCAAAAGATACATTTGAAAATTATCCATTATCTGGCGTAATCCAGCGATTGACGATTGCTAAAATAAATATATTTAGCGAGTTTTCATGTCAAAGTAAATCCGAACTTTCCGTGTCTTCCTGGCCCCTCCGCCACTGTCTGTCGTCTCAACCTGTCTCAACCTTTTCCGTGCGGTGGGATGGTGGGTTCACGATAACACACAGACAATACTGGGCCTTCTTCACCAAACAATACTGAAATGACTCTGGATGAGAATGAGCCACTCCTGACGCAGCCTCCGGAAGAGTGGCGCGCCGTTGACAGAAAGAGAGATTTGGCGGCAGTAGCTGGCGCCGTATCAGAAGTAACACAAATAACAACCAGAGAAAGCTGCTCAGCCTCAAACCAAAGTCAGAATGAGGAGGGTCCATCGACACGAGATTCTTCGCTTGTTTCTTTGCCAGAGCCTTTGACATTTCAGTCACAGCGCATCGAAGAATCCAAAGACATCGATGACAGTAATCGAACGAGATGCGACACTGATACCGGCATGCGCTTTTGGAATGAAGCTGTTCCTATGTTTCAGACTGCGGGGAAGAAATTAACCATTCATGTTTCAAGCGAGAGTCTATTACACGCAAATGAGTTATTGTCTGGATTGGAGGTAGAAAAGCCCTGTACTCGTCGAGATACTCCAAACAAGCAACTGAATGCTGCGCGTCGCGGTGATGATTCGGGCGATGCTCTTCCTGTTGCTCTGAAATTGACGCAAATGCGTGAAAACAATCCCTTAGATACCACCAGGTCAATCATGCCTTTGAAGTGCCCCATGTTTCAGACTGCTGGGAAAAATACAATCATTCACGTGTCAGCAGACAGTCTGTCATATGCAAATAATCTCTTGACTAGAACTGAAGTGAGACCAGCCCACAAACATCAAGAAATGCCACGCAATTCCCTTGACGATTCCCCTGACATACTATGCGAGAATGACTCAACGACGGCTACTGCTAATTCCGCCTTGAACTCGATGCAAAGGAATGAAAACAAAATGGAGCCTCTGTTGGGCGCGTGTCCAACATTTCGAACTGCAGGAAAGAATGTGAAAATTCATATTTCGGAGGAGAGTTTGTCAAACGCAAATAATCTCTTGTCTGAAACCGACGGTCAAAACTCAACATGTAAAGAACTGCTGAACGGTCGACTCAATGATGCCTCACACAAAGCTTGTCATGATTCATCATATGTTCCTACAGGAGCTTCACTGAGTTCGATCCAACCGGATTACGACAATGTCTTGAATAAATTCAATCCAATAAAAGATTCGACTGGCCCTTGTCCCGTGTTTCAAACAGCTGGAAAGAATCTAACAATTCATGTATCAGCGGAAAGTCTATCAAATGCGCACTCTCTCCTCTCTTTGGAAAATGATGATGTTCAAAAGTCCAATGATGCGCCTGTCACAGAGTATAAGTTCAACCATAGAAATGATGCCTTGACCCCTCCAGAAGCAAAAACAAACACCACACGTCGGACAATTCTAAATCCATACAGAAACCACAAACCAAATACATTCACACCCAGTAAAAGAACAGGACACCAAGTCAGACAAAGTTCATTCAACAACATCAACACAAACTCTGCGCAAGCTGTAACGGCTATTGCATCGAACAAGCAACTGTACAATCCCTATACCAAGACTATATCAAAAGTTTCGACGTTCGGTGTAAGGAATTGCATCACTACCAATGATAACCAAACATTCGTCAAAAATCCTTATATCAGCGCGAAATCTGTCCCCGTGAATCCATCAAAAACACCATTTGCAACGAAACCGACTACTGAGCCAGCACAATCATCAACTCATTCGCGAGAGATGGAAACGTCAGTCTCAACCGCCAACAGCATCAGTTCATCCACTACAGTCCCTCGCCGAGTGCCTTCTTCTCGATTCTTTTCGATGGCAGATCGTCTTCCATCGCGCAATGTATCCTATCAGCCAGCCGAAATGCTGACTGTCGGAGAATTGTATCGATATTTATACCACAATTTTGATGAGCACAAGAACACGACAAAACATGGTCAAAAACTTGATAGTGAGGATGCCGCCAAACCTGTCTATCGAAAGTTGACGAGTGTTCGAATAACGGGTGTTTTGCTCTACACTTTTTATTCGGATGCGGATCGAGGCAAAAGAGAATTATATAGCGGCGGCCAGTTGTTGTTAATTGGAGATCCGTTGGAAAAGACCAGGTTTACAAACGTGCAGGAACGAAACGTAAAACCAAATTTAGATAACGAACGGCGTACACGAGATTGCTCGGCAACAATTGGAACTGTTTCTGCGACGCCGAAGTCTTATGTCTCAATGGAGAAATCGACCACATCTGATAAGACTACAGCATTGACAACTCCTCTTCAAAACGGTGTCTCTACAAACGTTAACTCCAATAAGGTGATGAGCGCTGGCTGTAGTGGTGGACTTACGAGCGACAAGAAAAGAAAGCTTGTTTGTACCAAAAACTATGGCAGGAATTCGTTGTCCTCTTCGAAAGGCATTGTCCGGAAGTTTCAGACACCTAAGCGAACGGAATCCACACTCTCGTATCCAACAAATGGAACTGCCAATAGAGGTTCTCTGTTTTCTTCCTCGAAAAAGTTTGCGTCGCGATCGCTGTTTGGCGACAATTCTGCTACAAATTGTAAAAATCATGGACCAAGTCACATTATACGACGTCACCCTTCTCCCATCGTCCCTGTGTGGAATGGATCCACACCAGACTGTAATGGACTGGATGGCTCTGTTACTGGTGATTTAGTAATGATAATGGGTGACATTGTAGTGGAGTGCTGCGACAGCTGTAAGAATCTCGCAAATGGTTGTATAGAGGAAGAAGCGGCACTAACAACCGATGAAGTCGAAGTTGACGACTCTGCAGACTCAAAACCCTCTGATAATGTCCTTATAATAGACGTTAGGGACGCTGCAAGATTCATCGCGTCTTGTGCATCATATGGAGAGGTTAATGCTAGGAAAAACTGCAGCCAGTGCATCCGGTTTCTTCGGGCGCGGTTCGTCAAGAATGCAAATGGGACGGATATGAATCTGCAGAAGGAAGCGCTTCGTGTTCGCCGTGAGTATATTAGGAGGAGAAGAGATGATTTGTCTTTGCTTCTATCTGGTAGTTCGGAGCACTTTGTTATCGGATCTGGTCCATACATTTAACAACTAGCAAATCCTGAGACTAAATAACTAGTACCATACTAGGTGGCGATTCATGCAACTTTAACAAGGCAAAAACCTACAATAGTTTACTCATCACATTAGGCAATTTCATCTATCGTTTTCATGTCTGCCTTTTCCAAGCGCTGCCCAATCGATGTCTTCTTGTAGATCTGATGGTTGTCGCCTGTTATTTAGATTTGCGATGCTGTATTGATCGAGTTTCATGGCGAGCGCTCGAGGAACCTTACCCAGAACATATGTACCCTGTTCACGGTAGTCTATGGTTTCAATGCTCCCGACCTCGTGGATTAAATTGATCTACAGCAAGCGAAAAAGACAGAGGGGTGAATGAATGAAATTACGGCTGCAGCGACGTCGAAGCTGTTATTTTCAACTTACCTCCTGACCGCAACTATACGGCAATTCCAATTCCACGGGTACCAAGAGGCCACTCAATGCATTCTCAACAACTGCCACAAAGTCTCCCAAACCGTCTCCCGTCAAACTACTGACCCCCACAGAGAATCCCTCCGATAGTGCTGCCTCACACTTGATCGTTTCGGCATCTTCTTTGTTCAAGAGATCAAGCTTATTGAATACACGTACGATTGGCTTGTCGCCTGCTCCAATCTCCTGTAAGACTTTATTGACAGATACTTCTTGTTTTCTCCAAGTAGGGTTTGATACATCAACGATGTGGACCAGAACATCTGCCTCCCGCACCTTCGTGTAACCAAAAGTTGGGAAAAATAAGTAATGCAATCCATCTTGTTGCCATAAAAAACGAAAAAAATGCGCAAAGACTCACTTCTTCAAGAGTAGCTCTAAATGCAGCAACGAGCTGCGTGGGCAATTTTTGTATGAATCCGACTGTGTCTGTCAACAGTACCTCTGGATGAGTCTTATACCCCGGCAACTTCACTCTTCGTGTTGTCGGATCCAATGTCGCAAACAAGATATCCTCGGCCAATATCCCCGCCTTCGTTAAACAATTCAACAAAGTGCTCTTCCCCGCATTCGTATACCCCACCAATGCCAAGACAGGCAATCCCCCCTTCTTTCGAGAACGACGATGCAAATCCCTCTGTTTTTGGACTCCGTCGATTTTTTCTTTCAAAACCAGTATGCGATCGCGCAATATACGTTTATCAACTTCGAGTTGTGTTTCCCCCGGTCCTCTCAAGCCGACACCACCCGATCCGCTTTGTCTTTCTAAATGTGTCCACATCCTGGTGAGACGGGGTTTGCGATATTCGTGCAATGCGAGATCGACTTGTAGTTTCCCCTCGCGAGTTTTCGCGTGTTGTGCAAAAATATCCAATATCAAGGCCGTGCGATCGACTACTTTGACCACAGTATCGGAACCGAGAAAGTCGTTCTCGATTACTTTTTTATTGAAAGCGTTTTCGAGGGCCTTTTGCTGTCCCGGCGTGAGTTCCGCGTCGAATACCACGGTGCAGCATGGAGATGCCCCTTCTTTTTCGAACTTTTCATTGATTTCACCCAAGAGATGTTGGGCCTCGACAACTTTTCCTGTCCCAATGTATGTTTTGGGGTTTATCTCCTGGAGCCTCTGTGTAATCTCTCCACGGAGTTGAAGTCCGGCGGTTTTGATAAGTTCTCTCATTTCATTCATACTCTCTTCGAGAGAGAAGTCAAGGTTGAAATCATCCGTGTCAAAATTTTCTCCGTTGCGAGCCGCCTTTTTGTTGCGCCGTATCTGGGATAGGTCTTGCACGCCAATGAGTATGCAGCTTTCGACTTTTTGTGTGTTGTTGACGAGGAAGAGACGATCTTCTCTTTCTGTGAGTATCCGATCCTCGTCTTGGTCGAGTGCCCCCGATAGAAAGGGCGAAGCGTTGGATATGTCATCGTAGTCGCTCTCAATGTCTAAGAATGGTGTGATGGGAGAGCTGTTTGAGAAACCGTGGATGTTTTGACGGGAGAAAGAAGCATCATCTGGTGGGATGATTTGTAGGTCAAAGACGTCTTGCAGGTTGTCGAATTCACTGTTTATCTTTGAAGATAATAATTTGGAGTGATAAATGCTGTCGTGCTTGTAAGTTTGTGTCGATGGAGCCGAGATAATAAATGCTGCTGCGTGGATATAGATGGCTGTAGCGCAGCATATGGTGAATTGAAGTGTCAACGAACGGGATGTCATGTTTCTTTTTAATGTGAGTGGCACTATTTGAAAAAGATGAATGTTCGATGAGTCAAGAGATATAGAATATGAAGTCCCAGGAAAACAACATGCATGCACTGCCCTGAAACGAATCAGTCGATGAATTTTAAATCTTTCACTGAAAATCACAGTCGTTAGACCACTCAAAATCAATTTCCTATCGACGAACGATGGCTCCTCATCAACCATTCTCGGAGCTTTGCAGGCAGATGAATGCAAATACAACCAAATCGTGTGCAACACAACATGAATTCTAGAACAATGCAACGACGGTATTGACCGAAAGTTGAGAACAAAGTGCAACCAGAGTGAATTCCACGGAAAGAAACGGCAGCATCAACGAGTCTCTGCTAACACCAACGGCATCTAGGGATCGTCGTGATGAATCCCGCATTTTTTGAGTCGCCAACGACCTCGAACGACTGACGACTCCCCGCCGACAATGATTTACCTTTCCACTAGAGATTTGGTAAGGACTTTACCGAGAGGAGGGCGAGGGCTGTCGGCTCTGGTGGGTGTTTACGAGAGGGTGAGAGGAATCCGTCGCACAAATTTTTGTATTGTGTTGATGTTGTCGAGTTATGTGGTATTTTTTTCTTGATGTTGGTGTCTGGAGCGTGTCCCCTTGTCTATGAGGGGATGGTTTACGTGATATCAACAAGTATTGTACAATACCATACAAGACCTACCATTATTGTTTCTACCGTATGGTACCATGATGTACAATACCTGCAATTCACAGGTTGTGTCCCGTCGTTGTATTGTCCATTAGTGACGAGGGGTCCTCTGATGAGTCACACGGGGCCAGGACGTTAGGGAATTTTGACAGATTACAGAAATCCTACCAAAAGTGAACTTTCA
>JALLPC010031329.1:0-10634 GCA_036940045.1 Stephanocyclus meneghinianus | reverse complement strand
CAACAACAACAACAACAACAACAACAACAACAACAACAACAACAACAACAAACAAAAAGAAAATAGTCATTATGCCTCTACTGCAAGGATCATCCACCACACGACAAAGAGCATGGGCGTGGTCGTCCCCCCCACACATTCTCATCGGCACGCCCGCCGAACTGCACAACATGATATCCCGTGGGGGAATCAAAAACATTGATGCCATAAGGGTTGTCGTAGTCGATGAAGTGGATGCTTGCTTGGGAACCAATTTCAATTTAGGCAACAACAAGGGCGAGACCGCCGCCAGGGGAGTGTTGCATGAATTGTTGTCCAGGTATTTGAATCCGACATTTCTACAAGTCGAAAAAGTCAACACGCACTTTGAAGGAAAAGATGGTAGAACATTCTCATTGTCCTCGTCTTCCGAAGAACAAGACACCAGAGGATTGACCAGAAATCATCGCATGACCATTCTGGCATCGGCGACCATTCCACAACATCATCATTTCATGAAACAATGTCTTCGCAATGGATGGACATTGAAAGAACCGATTCGGGTCAATGTTAGTCCCGGCGCCTTGGTGCCTCCCACTTTGAAACATGTATATGTTGTTTGTAGTGACAAAAAGAAGAAACTTCAGGGGTTAAGGAGGTGGTTGAAGAAAGAAATTAGCAGTGCTAACGAAGATGAGAAATCGACAGCTTGTCCAAGAATTTTGATATTCTGTGATCCAAATAGACCACTCGATGCCCTAGCTGATGTACTGGCGCGAGATTTTAATGGACTCATATGGAAGGAAGGATATGGGATGGCACAGCAAGAGGGTTATGATGCGGTCATTTCCATTCTGAGGTATGAGGATACCGTGGGTGCTCGTGCTGCCGCTATGATGGGTTTTTGTGGCCCTGATACCGACGGGAGGTATAATTCCTTTGACAGCAAAAGTAATGCTAACTCATACCGGGAGGGAAAGAGAGCAGATGATGACGTACTTCGAATCATGTTGGCGACAGATTTAGCCGCACGCGGACTCGATCTACCCAACATATCTCATGTCATCAACTTTGACCTACCCAATGATAGCGATGGAGATACTTATGTACACAGGGGAGGACGGGCGGGTAGATTGGGTAGACCAGCGAAGGTCATGTCGTTAATTACGGCGGATCAAGAGTTTGTCTTGGAAAGATTAGCAAATAGGCTTTCGTTAAACATACGGTGTGTAGCCAGGCAGGTCGGGAAGAATGAGGCTCGATCGAGATAATGCTGAGGGTTTGTACACTGTATACTACAAGTTAACAATGATCTACTAATATTAAGTTGAAAAAGTCAGATTAGTTGCGCCTCCAGACCATAACTGAACATGCTATCTCGTTCCCCCAGAACCCCTTTGTCTCACAGAGGTAAGACTACGAGTGCGGTCTAGAGAATCTCTTGAAAGACGCATCTCGCTTCGCTTTAAAGCTGCAGAATTGGGAGTCGTTGGCTTGCTTAGTCGGACCAAAGGAGCCACTTCTATTGCATCATGCTCCTGTTTCGGACTGATATTGTATCCTATTCTTTCCATAAGATACGAAGTTGCCCCACCAAGAATAAATACCGTAAATATTATTGACGCTGAAGTCATTGCCTTCAGTTCAGGCTTCAAACGTGATCCTTGAGCAGTGATCGTATCGAATAGAGGAATGTGCTCGACCAATGCAAACGACATGGCCCCGCGGAGACCTGCAAAGATTAAAACCAGTTGCATTCTACGATCCACATGCACATTGTCGTTGTTGTCATTTCGCGGCATGCACCCGTGTCGGTTGTTTCTGGATATGATCATCCTATTGATGATATTAGAAAAGTGACTGAGTATTGGAATCATGATGACTCGTCCCATGACGGTGGCAAATATAGATATGATAGTGAGATATCCATTCCAGTGATACCTTGGGCTGAAAAGAAATAGACCCAAGTAGGCGAATATGGCCGTCTCCATTAAAGTTGCAAAGATTTCAATGACAAAATGAACATGATTGTTTGCCAAAGGTGATAGATGGCCTTCACGATTGAAAAAAGTTCTACATTGTTGTGCATTGGGGCGTCCTTTGTTTCCAATGCCGGTGACCATACTGCTGCCGTTAGCGATGATTCCGTTGCCATTGACCAAGAAATCAATTTCGTCATCTATGGAACTTATATTCTGAGTGTGCTTTTGCCCAACGACTAAGGCAGTTCACAGTTGATTTATTGGACATCACATCATGGCGGGTCGATATAAAGTTTTGGATATAGAGACGTGTCATCATTGATCATGCAGAAGATTTTGGAAAATGACATGAGGGGTGATTAGGGAAAACGCGAAGTCTTCACACCACAAATGAACAATATAAAAACAGCCAACTCACCATATAAATCCATCACAAAACCATTTGCCACAATGGCCACAATTCCACTCCACTCTACCATATCACAAATAAAGTAAGGAATGAATGCCCAAGCAAGGAAGGAAATTAACTCTACCATGGGAGTCTGACAACCATGCATCAAAGCGAAATACACAGTGGCACATGCTCCAGATACAACACCGACGGATAGTGATCCCACTGCCACCACGACAAAATGAATTATCGCATCAGCGACAGCCTCTCCGTCAATTACCAGCGACTCATCCAAAAAATGCACTAGTGTCTGAAACAAAACTATGGCAATACCATCATTCAGCAGGGACTCCCCGAATATCAAAACATAAATGGTGTCAGAGTCTGTCATGCCCATATTATTTAGTACGCTAAGGACGGCAATCGGGTCAATAGACGAAATCAACGAACCAAAAATCAGAGATTCCTTAATCGGAATAGTAGTGCACCACCCCACCATCGAAGATGCCTTATGAAGAATCGTGGCCGTCAACGCCGTGCTCAGCAACGTCCCCATGATAGCATAAATAGTGATGGGTATCACATGTCTCTGAAACGATCGTTTATTAATTTTCACCGCGGCCTCGAACACAATGGGAGGGACCATGATGCGAAGAAACATATCGCCGTCGAAGGCATATTGGACGTAAGATACATTTTGTAGAATGAGATATCCTATGACGCCAACTAGAATGCAGCCGCCTGCTTCTGGGAGCCAACGGATGTGAAAAAATCGAATCAGACTTTTGACCATTCCACATACTGTGACGACAAAGACGATCACTAAAAGTTTTCGATCAGAATAGTCTTCAATGCCAGTAGTGGTCGGATCGCAATGCTCATGAAATACGCTTAGTATGGACGCACAGCAAGTCCTCGCCTCAACGGATTTAGGATCCATCATCATGTTTTTGACAGCTTCGGTGGCGGTGCGTATGGCTTCAGCAGATTCGGAGGCATCGCGTGCTGCTTCTTCAGAAGCTGTACTATTGCCTGTCATAGGCTTTGGTTCTTCTTGGGGCTGTTGTATTTTTTCTTGAGGTGTTGCTTCCTGAGACACTGACTGAGGTTTGGGATCTACTACAATCTTTGCTTCTTGGAGTAACAAAGCATCGTTCAGCATTTCTTCGGACATGTGTTCATCAGCGGTAGGAATCATGAGTGATATTTTTGGTGTCTCTTCGTCTCGCTTGGTGGGGCCCGGGGCCTCCTCTTCGATTGTAAAGGCATCTTCGGCCTTTCGTTCTTCTACGATTGTTATTAGGCTCTTTCCCGCTTCTGATGGGATGTTTGGATCAAGTGGTGTGATGAGATGTCGATGAATTGGTGTTTTTGAAAGTATCATGAGTTCATTTGCCAAGGCTTGCAAATCAACACCGTTATCCACCATTGTTCTTGCCTCATTCAACACTCTGTCAGTGGCCAATTCTTCTTCAACAAGCAAGAACGCATCTTCGGCATCACCACTAATCCATCGTGACGCCCTCGATTGCCATGCTAGCAGATCGAATCGCATCCTCCAGAGCAGTTTGCTGATACTCCAATCATCACTCTCCATGAAAAACTTTCTCGCCACTTCCCTTGGTAACCCCCACTGCTTCAACTTTCTCCTTCCGCTGACCACGCTTGAACTACCACTACTGCCAGCACTACCAGCGGCAACATTACTATTGACACTACAAGTTTTGTCAAAAGCCTTTCTCAACCCTTCGCACTCATCCCTGACATCTGTTGCATTTATCACAAAGGCAATAACGCTCGCTCGGCACTCCAAAGCATCACTGGCCGGGAGTGAGTTAGTGTATGCATCCAAAGCCTCAGCGTTAGTGGGAAGAGTGTCATCATCAGCATGTATTATAGGAATGGCGTTGGAAACGGTGGTGGCTGTCATGGTTTGAAGGAATGTGGTGTCATCGTCTAAATTATTGTTGTTTTCGTTGGCATTCTCAGGAAATTCTGTATTATGCTGGGGAGAAGCATTCTTCTTGATGGTGACTTCGCTATGCCCTTCCTCATTTGCATTATAATCAGTCTTTCTGAGAGTCTTCTTCCTGGGAACCTTACCCATAAATACCTTATCAATATTGTTAATGGCCTCCTTAATACTGGAATGAATCGGGCTATTTTCCCCCACCTCGTTCTTATCACGCATCCGCTTGTGTTCGTTATTCCTACTCCCAAACTTTTCATGCTTTCGACTTCCCGTAGCCTTAATGTTGCTGTACCTCCGATCAGCAATGACATTGGGGTGGACCTTGTTCAATGAATGATGCCTGTCACCAATGAGGAGGGGTTGTGACGACGTGTTGGGTGGTTCAATGTCACCATAGAGGACGCCCCCCGGTCCAATGATGGCAAGGAGAAGGAGGGCGACGCCAAGGAGGTAGATGACGCGCTTGCCAGCGGAGAGTGTGCGTTGTTGCTGTGATAGTTGCATGGTTTCTATGGGTGAGGCTGCCCTGCTGTTGCTGCTTTCGTGACCAGTTTCAGTGCTGCTGTTATTGTTGCTGTTATTGTTGCTGTTATTGTTGAATATGACGATGCTACCCTCAGTGCTGTTAATGTTGTTATTACCACTAGAATTGTTGCTGCTACCCGTTCCATCCAAGAGCGTGATATGTCCATCCATCCTAGGTCTCGCCAACGAGTTGCTCGCGACAGCCTTCGAATTCTTGGACTGCTGCTTCTTGGTGCGATGCGGATTGATTATAGAGCTGCCGCCGCCTGAACTGAAGGAATCAGCGCCAGAGAGTAAGCTTCGTAAATCGTCGTCGGGGTCTTCGTCATTCACGTTGTGCGACATGAGCGAGATTCATAATGGTTCACTCTAATTCTTGCCTGTATTGCATTTGGTTGCTTGTCGGGTCTCTCGGAATCAGGAATGACACGTGCGCTGCTGAGTTGGTGAGAACTTAGAAAAAAGGCCAGCGGAGCGGTGATTGATGGCCTTACTTATCCGTGCAGCACCGTTGTGCGGTCCTGGTCGATTCTTTTCGTGAACTCAATCTTAAGGGTTCATGCAGGGAGGTTCCCCTCTATCGCTGAGAGATATGATACATTGTGTTGTTATAAGAGCGTGACTTTTTTATTGACAGACTGCATAGGAAAACCGGAAATTCCCCATGTAGGAATTCGTAGCAACGGATAGAAATGGTACAAACGGGAATCTGGCTATATGGATAGCAGCTGGTCACTTTTAGATAGTTATGGTACAATAAATAATATGTTAGCCTGCCGACACTGGGACAAAAAACGTCCCAGTACAGGCACCAGGTGAATTTCGCCCCATTTCGGCACCCGAACCCTAATCCTAACATTAACCCGGTGCCGACCCGGTGCCGACCCGGTGCCGACCCGGTGCCGACCCGGTGCCGACCCGGTGCCAACCCGGTGCCTCCACTGGGCCGGTGCCGCGACGGGGGCTAACATCTATACAACTTATTAAGAGATCCTTAAAAATAAGTGCGTTGTACGACTCTCGGTCACAGAAAGTTCACTAAAAAATAAATATAACAGGATTAGTGACGTCACATATTCCTGTTATCGATTTTCCTATTAAGAGATGCCCTATGAACCCATCGGGCGGATTGGTCTCGCCATGGGGAATCTATCCCCAGTGTATTTAGGCAGAAAAATGGTGTTTAAGGAGTCTAAATCGAAAATGTTCAGAAAGTAGGTGAGAGTTTGTAGAGTGTGTCTATCGCTCGACAGTATGGTCTTGCGCACTGTATTTTTTCGTATGTATGGTACTGTGTAGGAGGAGTTTTTATGTAACCGTGGATCACTTTTGACCAGAATAATCCTCAGAACATGCCCTAACCCTTCCAAAATTTGTTTTTAGATTTACGTTTAAATAAAAATGAAGGGATCGTTGGCATTATGGGTGATTTCAGCAGTTTTTATATGCTCGTAGCCGCTTTTCGTATGTACTTTTCCTCGTGACCAAGTCTTGTCGAGTCTTGAGAATCGTAATCTCTAGCCGCTTGGAGGCACCAGAAAAATCATAGGGTGCTAATTTTTGAGACCATTACTACGTGTCCTCTACGTGTCGTTGTCGCGAAGGTACGACGGTACAAACCATAACTGTGTTTAAAAAACCTGTACGAAAACATGGGAAAAGACAGAAGTTTCGCACCATAAGAATCGACCTAATTTTTCCCCTTTTTTATGGAGATGCCAACTATTGTTGGCCATGTTGTCGCCCGTCCATGCCTTGTCCAATATTGAGTCCCCCCCTCCCCAGCGCACGTAAGCCTCTCAATCATCAATAATTCTATTAAATGGAAGAACTCCAAGATGCCATCGAGGACGCCCAGTACGTCAGCGCCATCGCTTCAGCCGAAGATGGCCCTCGCCCAGTCCTCCCCTGGGAAATCCCAAGCGAGGAGCAACTTGCAACGTGGAAAGAGTCCGTTCTCGCCAAGGGCGACGCGAATTCCCCTGTCCCGTTTCAATTCGAATGGGTCGTCTCCCGCGCCTTGGGCCTGTTCCTTTTTTCGGCGTATTTGAAGGAAGTCTGTGACGATTACGTCGAGATTAATTTCATCGAGGAGGTGCTTCGATGGAAGGCCACGCGGGGCAGGCTTCGAGCCGACGTCACGTCGATCATCGTGAGCAAGTACTTGACTCATGTGCCCATGCCCGTCATGGTTGAAGAGGAGGTCAACGCGACCAGTAACGGAAATTCGGGGGAAGGCGCCTCTGACGATGATGCTAAGAACGAGGCTAAGGCAGGAACCCCAACCAGACCAGAACGTCCTGCCAAGACTGAAATCACTGAGACCGATTTGGCAATGCAGCCCATCACTCGATTCACACCCGAAAGGATCCGAGAAATGCGTGCTCAGTGTTACGATGCGTCCACTGACAGGAGTGCCGTGGGGTTATGCGGACCCGTTCTGGATGTGATTGTAAACAGGGTGGATCATCTCAGGAATATGCCGGGATTTGGAAACATTCATCATGTCGATTTGGCTGATAGTATTAAGTCAGAGGATGGTAGAAGCAGTGTCGAGAGAGATGAGTCAAAAGATGACAAAAAAGCAGGCAGAAAACAATTGTCAATAATTTCCAATGCCCTCTCCGATGATCTCTTTGATGAAGCACTTGTCGTAATTGCTGAAAATCTTAAGGAAAAGCACTGGGAAGGATTTCAATTGTCTGAACAATATACAAAGCTTCTTAACTTTTTGTGGTTCCAAGATCGGAGAGTCGTTGAAGAAGACTTCTTCCTCATGCGTGTATTAGGGAGGGGTGGTTTTGGACTGGTAACCGGTGAGTCTGCTTCCAACCATTCATTGATACACAATCATAGATATGTTATTTAAAGAGTCTGTGTATTTCCTTATCACATCATGCAATTTTCTCCATTTAGCCTGCAAAAAAGGCACTTCAGGGAAGCTATATGCAATGAAAATCATGAACAAGAAGCGAATAAAAATTAAAAAGTCTGAACAACTAGCCCTCAACGAACAATCTTGTTTGGCCGATGTTGACAGTCCATTTGTGGTCAATTTAGCGTATTCTTTTCATTCCAAGGAGGATGTCTTTCTCGTTCTTGACCTTATGACGGGTGGCGACCTGAGCTTTCATTTGTGCCAAAAGGGGTTGTTTTCAAAAAAGGAATGCCTTTACTATGGCGCACGCATAATGCTTGGTCTGCAGGCTCTTCATGATAAGGGATATGTGTATCGTGATCTGAAACCGGAGAACTGCCTTCTGTCAGAGGATGGCCGCGTGCGACTAACGGATCTGGGGCTAGCTGTCAAAGTTACACCAAAGTTGCATGGGGCAGCAGGCACGAGGGGGTATTGGGCACCTGAAATGTTACGGCGAGATAAGAATGGGAAACGGATGATGTATGATCACATGGTTGACTGGTTTAGTTTTGGCTGCATGCTTGCGGAATTCATTTCAGGGACGAATCCCTTCCGGTCTGAGAAGGCACTTAACTTTGGTCTTGCGAAGACAAAGGATCAACTCCAGAGTAGTGGTAGCAGTAGTAAGGACGACCGAAAGAGAGCAAAGGCAAGAATCGAATCGATATGTTTATTGTGATGCTTTACAATAGAACTCCCTAAGTTTGTCCTGCAATCTTTAGGAAAAGGCAATTGATTGTGCCACGCTAGAAATGCACCCAGAATTTGACTCTGAGTTTTTCAGCGAGGAAGCTGCGGACATATGCAGATTATTGATTGATAAAGACCCAACAACACGACTTGGCGTGAAAGGGTGCAAAGAGATCATGGCCCATCCTTATTTTTCAGGTGTGAACTGGGAGGAAATTATTTCAGACAGGACACGACCGCCATTCATCCCTCCAAGAGATGTGAATGCTGCATCACAGAGTGAAATAGGTACATTCGCAGAAGACAAAGCGTTTCATAACACTGTCTTAGATGAGAAAGACGAAGAATATTACAAAAATTGGGATTTCACGAGCACCAAAGCCTATGCTGCGGAGGTTATTCAGTTTTTGATTTATGAGAGGGAAACAGGGCAACCACTCTTACCGATGAATGTTAACTCTTCATGTTGCTGTACAATCATTTGATTCTCTTAGCTTGACTTTTGATGTTTTAGGGGTACTGCTATTGTCACTATAAAAGTTAATTTTTAATTTTGTTAGTGCCAATTTCAGTTTGTTTCTTCCAATCAGTCAACTAGTTGTCATTTCTCAATACATGTTGTATGGTAGGAGCTCATTGTGAAGCTGACAAATTTTGATGGACTGCAGAATTGTTGTTGCTCCTTTGCACGCAAGAGAGATGAGTGCATGAAGCCAGTGGAAGGGAGCTGGGCAGAAGAGTTCTGTGTTGAGTTGTGACTCGGTCAACAGGCAAAAGATACAAGTTTTGTGTGCCATAGTCTCATGCCATTGCATGGTTGAGTCTATGCTGCAATGTCTGTGGGTGTGTTCTGGTGTGAGCAGTGCTAGTGGAGGCAAAAGGGTCAGGATTTTGGTGAGAAGGGAGATTCTAGATTGCAGGGTGATGGCCATAAAATTAGTTTTGACAACATGAATGAATTGTGACAAGGGAGAAAGAGTGTCACATTTTTGATCTCATTGGTGTGGTGAGATCACTGGACTTAATAACTCCAAGAACGTGAGGAACTTTTTGATACCACACTGATGCACGTTGTAAAAAAAGTTCTGTGAAGATTGATCTATTTGGTGCCTTTGAGTATTATTGGTGAAATCCTGTTGATAATGGCCGTGTTATCATTCCAAGTGTATTATGGTAATCAACATCAAGGAGGTCAAGTGTGGTCTGCTTCATGATTAGTACTCCATTTAGGTATTCATGGGGTCAATTGATTTCTCATCAAAGAAGCTGCTTATAATGAAAGTCAAAAGAAGCTTATCATGCAATAATAAGTCCTCTGGAAATCATGATCCTTTCATTTCCAAGTTTTTGGAAATCCATTCATATCCCAACTCAAAAAAGGAAAAAGGAGTGACAATTTGTCCGTCATTTTTCTGTGCTAATTGGCATATCAAAAGAAATGACAAGTTGTCACACCATGTTTAATAATAGTTTCTATGTCTCAATATCTCACGTTAGTAATGGGGAATATTTTTTGTCTAAAGTTGATGTCAAATGTCAACAATTTATTCAGCAAACGTATGTTAATTTTCTAGTCAGTAAACATTGACACTGAACACTTGTGATGACTCTGTGTCATGGATTGCTTGATCACATGTGATGTGGCTCTCATTATTACAAAAAACATTATAAACACTATGTTGTGTTGAACAGGAGGGGGGGTGTAGCAATAATGCAATTCGAAGTGATCTTTGCACTGAACATCATGTCATGTTTAGCAGATCACTGTTCAAGATGGTGGTGAAATGTTTGTGACCATGCCAAAGTCAGGAGTGTGCTAGAGCTGATGGGTTTTGGGGTGGAAGAGATGACTAAAGGTGTCAATGTTGAGAATAGTGTCAAGTATTTGCTCGATTCAAAATGTACTTTGTCTATTGATTCAAAAAGACACAGAGAGGGTAGACCTCTGTTTAGATATTGCTATTAAAACCTTCAGGCCCCATGAGCTTGTAATTTTTTAAATGGGAATTATAGATGGAATGTATCATTTTTCTTGCATGACATTAGTGAGTGGGTGTTTAATGTAAATATTAAGGGGGCAGTTATATGGAACCCCGTGACTTGTATTACGAAACCACCTGATTTTGTCATACGATGCAATTTCATCAGTTAGGTGTCAGTTTAGTGTCTAAACTG
>JALLPC010015090.1:0-15221 GCA_036940045.1 Stephanocyclus meneghinianus | reverse complement strand
TTCGACGCCCGACCAAATGACATATTTCGACGCCCGACCAAATGACATATTTCGATGCCCGACCAAATGACATATTTCGACGCCCGACCAAATGACATATTTCAGCGCCAGCCCAAATGATATATTTTGATGCCTGACCAAGCCAAATTATCGTTTTTGTCGCCAAACCACAAGATATATTTTTATTGATATATTTCGACACCTAACCTAGTGACATTTTTGAAGACCAACCAAATGACATATTTCGACGCCTGACCAAAATTCATATTTCGATACATGACCAACTATTATTTTTCAACACCCGACCAAATGACATATTTTGACGGCCAACCAAAGGATATATTTCGACGCCTGACTTAATGTCATAATTTGACGCCAAATGACTTATTTGGATGCCAGACCAAATGACATATTTCGACGCCCAAACAAATGACATATTTCAACGCCTGACCAAACGACATATTTTCAAATGACATATTTTGACGCCTGACCAAATGACATATTTTTGACGTCCGACCAAATGACATATTTTGACGCTGACCAAACGATACATTTTGACGGTTGACAAAATGACCTTTTTTTGTTCAAATGACATATTTGGACAAACCGACCAAATGACATTTTTCGACACTAATAATTATTGTCGATTTTTTGCGACAGTGAAAACATAAGACTGGGCATTTAGAAAGGCATACTATCGAATAGTTACATCATTAAAGTTAATGACAGACAGACCATCAAAAACATTCCGAGTAAATCACAAAAAAACATTTTCCTGCCAGAAAATACAATTCGAGTATCTTATGTAGGAACATACCAGTTTTTTACTGCGATCAGTTTATTTTTTCAAATCAATCACTACTATTAAGAGACTGCAGAACTCAAACAACCTGAAGAGTGAGATCGACATATACACCAAAAGAAAGGTAATAAAAATCACTCTCCATTGTTGTGCATTTTTTTTAATTTGTGAAAAATGGTACCTAAGTCTGTTTTTCATGGGTTACTGACAGACATAGTATGCCTTTCTTAATGCCCAGTCTTACATTGAACAATGTCTCATTTTGTGAAATGTTGTCTCATAATTTTTCACAAGCAACTTCTACAAAATGTCCCTTTTGTTACTGTCCCTTGAAGAGTTGGAGAATACGATTGAGGGTTTCATCAGTCATGGTGCATGTATGATTTACTGGAATCATCGTATGGATATCTTTGATCATCTTCTTGAATCGGATGTTGCAGTCATGACACAAAATCATGAACCTGAAGAAACATACCAAGAAGGGGAACATACTCAGTATTAAAAAAGGTGGAGTTGTGGACATCAAGGGAGTGCAATTGTATCCTCTGGAGATTGAATTCAAGGATATTGAGTGCCATGCATACTGGCTGACTGATGAGCTGGCCATGACACCCTATTTCTTTAGGTCAGAGGAGGAATGTGACAAAATATATCGTTTCATGCAGACCTGATATTTTTGTCACAATCAATACCTGAATGCGGTACACAGTGAATGATTTCATGAGTGAATAAAAATGGATGGCTTCTAACCAAACTATCCCGATCGTTTTGTCATGATAACCGTGAATAATTGTATGGGTGAATATAAATTGATGGCTTGTAACCTATAACTGAATTTAAGGATCAGATTTTGAAAACTAAGAAGCCTCTGACACTGGTTTGTTATCAATCCGATTTTTTTAATCCAAATGACATATTTCAACGCCCGAAAAAATGAATTATTTCGATACCCGAGTAACAGGACATGTTTAACCTAATGCCAGCCAAATGACACAAATGACTAATTTCAATGTCCAACCAGATGACATATTTCGACGCCCAACCAAAATACATATTTCGAAGCTCGACCTAATTACATCTTTCGACTCCTGACCAAATGAAATATTTCGACGCCCGACCAAATGTCATATTTCGAAGCCTGACAAAAGACATATTTTGAAGCCCAACAAAAATTGACATATTTTGATGCCCGACCAAATGACATATTTTGACTTCCGTCCAATCTAAAGCACGATCGCCCTAGTTACCCTTTTCAAGCGAAAAATGAGCCAATCTTTTTATTGTCCCATAATTTTTAGAATCGAAAATTGTTCACTCCTTCCACAATGTGACATAGTTTGACAGTCGCCAATCGTCGTGATAGGACAACATTATACAGACCGCATTTGACAAATTTTCCATATTAACCCATCTACAAATTTCATTTTCTGATGAATTCTTCTTCCGGGACACACCATATGTATTTACGTGGCGACGACATTTTGTCCCTTAACGGCTTTGTCCACGAGTGGATTGCAGAACGAATTGAAATCTTAAGAGTGATTATTCATAGTAGTTCAGAGTTCCGCACTCAATTTCGACAAATCCATTCAATATTTACGAATTCAGATGTTGTGAAGGAAGTAACTAGCAACCCCACTCTTCCATCATTGACGACCAACAAATTCAATACAACTCAGGCAGAGCTTGAAAAAGGTTCTATAATGATGTTTTATCTTATTTGTACCTGTCTTTCGTGGGAATGTCATCACTTGTGTCAAGGATTCATCGTGAGGCTTATGATGACAAGAGAGAGTTGGTTACTATTAGATCATGAAGCTGATGATCATGTATGGAGAATTCTTCGTTTCTTCTTTCTTGTCACACGTCACTGTTGCAATAACATTTTGACGTCCATCCAACAAAGCGGCAATGACCTTAACTCCCTTCAATACATCATAATGCCAGTGGTTGTTTCCACAGTTATTATCAAGTTGGACCAACTCACGGGATTGCCAGAAATCAATGAGCAAGTGGATGAAATGCATTCAATACTGGACCAAATCGTCAGTCATCCGCCTCTAGTTCATAAATCATCGGCCAACCTTATGTGCAAGATACGTGTCCTCATCAACAGCAAGGCTTCCGACGAAATCCAGGATCAATTTAATAAACTGGGAAACAAAGTTCTGCCACCAACTCCGATAAAAAAACCTAAAATTCTCATTGGACCTGGGAACACTAACCATTTCCCCTTGGATATCCCCACTCCTCATTCTGGAGATATTCTGTATTCAGGCAAGATAGTCCCACAACCAGGAGACGGCCACTGCCTATTTCATGCAATAATATATTCTACAAGCCACAAGATATCCACAGTGGAACAGGCACTTCAACTCCGGCGGGAACTAGCACAGTATATGGCTGCAAACAGAACCACAATCCTTCCTGGTGGGATATCATTAGAGGAAACAATTCTTACAGACTCTGATGTCGCAAGACATTCAATAGGTGAAAATGGTCAACCTTGCTTCAACACTTACCTAATGAGTCTTTGCGATGGCACAAAGATCTATGGTGGGGTTGTCGAGATTGACTGTCTTTCGAAAATGTTGAATACCTCCATCGTTGTCTTCCAAAGAGTCCAAATAGATGGCAAGCTGTACTTTGCAGCAAATGAAAATCGAAATCACCGTATTGAAGAATCAACCAGGGAAATCGGACTTCTTTTTCAAAAACCCCATTACGAAGTATTGGAAAACTACTGTGCTGTGACAACCTACTGCAAATGATACTAACAGGCGTCCAATCCAATGCTGTCAGCCGCTGGATCGAATGAAGAATGGCCATGTATCACTGACAAAACAATATTTTTCGCCATTCTTTGTTTTACAACAATCTAAATGCAAGCCCAATCAATTGATAAAAATCGACTTTATAGAATGTTCTCATAATTTAGAAATGAACCCCCAATCAAAGCAATTAGTCTGTGACTGCAGTGTAATAATACCCCCCCCCCCTTACGATTTTGCCTCAAAATCGTAAGGGGGGGGGGTATTATTACACTGCTGTCAAAAATTAATAGCTTTGATGTAATGTCCGAATTTTTGAAGCAGGGTAACCTGCAAAAACCAAATGATATATTTTGACGCCCGACCAAATGACATATTTCGACGTCCGACCAAATGACTTATTTCGATGCCCAACCAAAAGTAATCTTTCATGCAAGACCAAATGACATAATTCGACGCCGACTGACCAAATGACATATTTCGACGCCCGACCAAACGACACATTTCGACGCCCGATCAAATGACATATTTCGACACGAGGTTAGAGGTTTGAGGTTAGAGGTTAGAACTTAAACCCCATCATTCAACTAATTTCAAAACCCTTCCACTTCCCCTTCCCCTTCCCCTTCCCCTTCCCCTTTCTCTTCAAATTCTCATTCTTATTCTCATTCCCATTCTCATTTCCTTCTCATTTTTCTTCTCATTATCATTCTTGTTCTTATTCTTTTTCTCGTGCTAATTCTCATTACCGTTCTCATTCTCATTTTCATTCTCATTTTTATTCCCATTCTCCTTCTCCTTCTCCTTCTCGTTCTCAATCTCCTTTTCCTTCCCCTTTTCTTTCTTCTTCTATGTTCCATAATTTTTTGTGATCAACTTTTGAAAGTAACATCTCTTTCTTCAAAGTGCAGGTGAACCGCTTCCACAAAATGGGGTGGTTGCTGTAAAGCTCATAAATTTCAAAATCTGTTAATTGCAATCCAGTCTCACAGATCACATAACTTTCAAAATCTCCTCTACAAATCAAGTAAAACAGGTCATCGTTTTAAAAATGAGCCAGAACGAGGTCAAGCAGCATGAAATCGATTACTTGGTGGAAATGATTGATGATGCGAAGGCTAAAAATAAGATCACTAGTCTTCAGGCAGATGAGATAAAATATTATCTTGAGAGTCGTGATAGCTGGTATTATGTTGCACAAGGTTTAGTAAGCACATTGATTTCCGAGATTCAATTGCTCAATAGTCACACAAAGTTTCTCAAATATGAATTCAGTAGTCTTCTAAAATCTGAGCATCACAGAACCAAGAAACCCAACAAGAACATGAAGAGTCTCAGGTTAATGCTTCGACGAGAATACAAGCGTCAAAGGATTGAATCACACTACCGTCACAGTGACAGTGAAAGCAGCAAGGACCCCTACGCCAGCAGTGAGAGTGAAGACAGTCTAGCTCCAAGCGATCGCAGCTCATCTGATTTTTACCCTCCCCATTTATTCAAAAGTAATAAGAAGAAGGATGATAAAAATGATGTCAAAAATAAACCTGGAGACAGAAAGATTAGTCCACTTTTTGAGATGTGGAAGAAAACTCAATGATGATGTAATAATTTAGGGGTTGGTTTTAGAATGAGCATTAGGTTTTGGGCATACTAACCAAAATTAACCAAAATTGTGTATGACAAGACTTATCTAAGGAGTTATCCTTTTTTCATTTTTGTAGTTCAATGAAATGTAACAGTCAACATGGTACGAAGGACAAGTCCGGTTACAAATCTGGTTAAATCTGGTTAGGTCAAATTTGGTTAGGTCAAATTTGTTCAAATCTGGTCAAATCTGGTCAAATCTGGTTAAATCTGGTTGACTCTGGTTAGAATAATAAAACCCCATCATTCGACTAATTTTATAGTTAGCGCACGTCTCATAATTTTTTACGATCAATTTTTGAAGATGACATCTCTTTCTTCAAAGTGCAGGTAACCATCTTGGTCGAAATTAGAAGAATTCTTTTCTCTTTCCTATCATTTCATATCCGTTCGACTCACAATGTGATCTTCTCTTATATATGCTACCATCACACTAAATTTTTATTTTTGTTTTCCAATCAGCTACCTGTGTTTTTTCTTCTATAGCCATTCAAGATTTCTGCAAAATGTCATCTGATGACAACATTTTTTGAAGAGCATTATTGTTTTCTGCAAAGACAAGAAACTGGATTCATCACGAAAGAATCTGTGTAGAAACCCTACAGAGAGTGATCTGTATAATTGGATCGAATCCACTTCAAGCATAATTATTCAAAATGTCATTCCCAAAAAATTTTGGAAATCCCATTCCATTCCAGAACCAACCAAATTGGAAAATTTCACGGAACCCCTGTCTTGTTCTACTCAGTATGTACTCCTCTTGGTGCTTTGGTCCTGTTGGAATGAAGAATGTTTGCAATCTATTGTGAAATGTCTGGAGTTTGGTTCCATCGTCTGGAAATCTCATCACTTGATGTGGGTTTGTTCCTATGCATACTGCATTGTATTGAATCTGAGGTATTCTGCATTCACTCTTCCGCACACAACCAAGTTAAAATTCGAAGGGAATCTTCTCCCAGAGTCAATCTGTTTGACACAAATTGTATATTACTCATCTTGTTTATATCCCATTTTCCGGGACATAAAGACAGCCAAAATCACAGTCCAAGAACTGTTTGTTGAGGAGATCATCAAACAAAAAATTGTACCGACTTTGATACACCAAATAGCAGACGTGTCCTGTCTTACAGAGAAAGGAAGTGACAAATTAAATCTCATTTCAATCGCAGATTGGTTCAATAGGTCACATATTGTACCCCAGCTTCAAATGATGTTGAATTTGAAACCCATCAGAGTCCTTCTGACAGAGCTTACTGACAAACTCAGCACAAGTGAAAGTAGAGAAGACAAACTCCTGAATGAAATAGAAGAACTTGCAAAAGAAGCAGCAGATCAGCTAAGTATTGTCCACAGAGGTAACAGTTTTACCTGTGCGACATTGGTGACATTCATAATGACTGCTCATCAGTTTACCATGAAGTCAAATACCAAGAAATTCTCATCAAGCGCTAAGAAAATGTCAGAGAAAGATGTATTGCTCATGAGGTTATTTTTTGGACTTCTTGGTAATAAGGTTACTCCAGTCAATGCTTCAGCTGAACTGAAGAGAATCATCGAACAGAAACCACCTTTTTTTTCACTGGAGCTAACTTCAGAAATCCTCATGCGCAAGTTTAATCTATCAGATTCTCAGTGGTGTTCACATTTAAAGTTCATGATTAGTCATGAATACAAGAATGGGAATGAGGAGACTTTCAAAGCAGAACGTGTTGTTGAAGAAACCAAGTCCAAATTACATTCAAATCTGTCATCTTCAACCAAAAACAAAAAAAGGTCATTGGGAGAAACGGAAACAAAGTCCAAATCCTACCACATTGTCACAAGGTCCACTGGCCAGAACAAAAAATCAAAGAGCTTGTTTACCGAGAGGAAAGCTGAAGGAAAGCGAATTTCATGGGGAAATATCAGTGTTGCAGCAAAGACCAACAGAAAAGATAGTATTGATAAATGCAAGAGTGATCATCTGGTCCAAAGGTCTTGCACACTTTAATCTGAATTTTAGAAACAGATTTTCTAAACTACTGAATTACTGAGTTTCCGAGTTACTAAGTCATTGAAAGTACATTCAAGTTTTTAAAAAGTTACATTTCCATCTGCGTGGGTACGAATAAACTGACAATTTGTTGCTACCATAAAAATTACATAGCCAGCTTCACCAAATTTCTGAAATGCTGTAAAGTGCAGCTATTTGCACAATGTTTTTGCATCTATGAAGCTCATGACATTACAACAAATGTTAAATGTCTGTTAAAACATCTGTTAAAACATCTGTTAAACATATGCATAAAAAATATAGATACTGCTGTAGTTCAATCATATTGTTATGCCTCATTTGTTATGCCCCAGTTGGTTTGCACGAATTCATTTCCGTAGCAGAATGCTCACTCGAAGCAAGCCACATCCCTTTTCCACTCAGCACCATCACACTCTCAAAACAATCAATTGCCACCACCTTCATCTGAATCATATGCGTTTATTATCAATGATATTTTTGACAAACACTCAATTCTTGAGAAACTAATACAAAGAATAACATAGGTCGCAAACCAATACTAAACTGGATGAGATAACAAAAAAAGAGGAGACCCTTGAATTCAGTGTTTTTAGAATTTTTAAGACTTATCAAGACTTATAGAAGGAGCTAAAAAGTAAAGTTGCTTTTCATATGTTTAATTTTTTTTATTGCATTTAAAAGAGCTGTGTTCACTTAAGGAATTAATGTAAAATATTTCAGAACATAAAAGTTCTTTCGCCTTCAGCCCAGTTCTAGAGTACTCTCAAGCAATACAAAATTGCCAGATTCTATGTTTTGCATGAAGAAAATACTGTTTTTAAACAGAAACTAGAAGCATTTGATGATCCATCTTGAACTCACTAAGACTCTTACATGTATACCATGATGAAGCTTGTCCAATCTAAAGTCTCCACTGACAAAAGTTATCTAAAAAAATAAATTTTTGATAAGACTGTATAACATAACATAACCTAACATAACCTAACGTAACATAACTTTAACCTTAACCTTGTCTCTTGAACTTTGTCATGTCAATAGCTAGCTGGATGGAGTGTAAATTCAGGTTATCTTACAGATAAACATGTTTACCAAACGTGTAACAAACATGTTGTTTAACAAACATGTTAGGTAAACATGTTAAGCATGTTATGTTAAACATGTTAAACATGTAAAAAAGCTGATATTGATAAATAAAAATCATTCAGCGAGATGAAACTTGTTGATCTTTTCCTTCAACTTACCTTTTCCAGTTGTCTCATAATTTTTTCAAGTCAACCTTAATCATTGAAGTGACAAATTCATAAATTTTCTAAACAAGTTTCTCAGATACATCTCAAATTCATTGCAATCTATCCCTTAATCTCCGGAAACAAAAGACATTTAACAGACATCCAACAGACATCCAACACACATCCAACAGACATCGAACAGGCATCCAACAGACATCCAACAGACATCCATTAGACATCTAACAGACATCTAACAGACATCTAACAGACATCTAACAGACATCTAACAGACATCTGAGTGCGGAAGGGTTTTGGTTTGCCAGTATATTTATCGTAAATATGATGTTCTGCCATGTCGGAAATGATCTGATTTCAGAACATGAAAATAAATTGATAATTGAAGGCAACCTTGAAATGAGCATGTCACTTTGGCAACAACTTGTACTGATTCCTACAACAATGAAAATCACAAACAAACACAAATTAGCTCCCTTTGCCCGAGCGGCAATCTCAGATCAACTTTCATCATCTTCTAATGATGTTGATATTATTTCTTTTCACATATGCCTCCTCCTTCATGCTTCAATGGAAATATTGGAGAAATGCAGTGAAAAGAATGTTGGTCCCAGCACCATGGCTGTTGTCAAGAAATGGTTCGATCTCATGTCCAAGACTGCCAAAAGTTCCCTATTCAGTGAGGCAAAAGACAGTGTGAAAACAGAATTTCAAGATCTTTTGGATCATCTAGAAGAGGATATCCTTGACATTGAAGATTCCATTGGGAGACAAGAACACCCATACTTTTCTCATGAAATTCTTTTCATTCGAATTGCCCATATGATTTGTTTCTACTGCAAAAACAATCTAACTGCCAAATTCCCCTCTTGGAGACATGCACCAATCCAAGCAAATGACAATGACATGTCAAAATGGGAATCACTATCCGGTGAACTGTTCAAAGAAATATTCAGTTTGGACTGTTTTGTAACTGACTCTGATTATTTTTCATTCCTCGAATTGCCTTATCAAGAGTTGGAACAATGCATCAACAGCGAATCCCCTTCTGTTGGTCATATGCATGTGAATTTTACAACAGAAGATATTTTTATAATATATTCATCATCAGAAGGACGTTCTGTAAAGCACATAATTTTTTCAACAATGAAATTGATAGTCATCATTTTCCACGAACCCTAAGGGAATAAAGAAATTATGGATAGGAACAATAATAGAAATATTCAACACCGAACCAGGACTAGTCTGGAAACATTGGTGACACAGATGATGGAAAGAGTTTTAGAACAAGTTATGCAAAATCTGGAGAACAACAGTGAAGCAGAGAGAATGATGGTTGACACATTCACAGAGAGGCTAACTAGAATTTTTGAAAATATGGTTGAGAGCTTTATGGATGAGTTTGAGCAAAGGATGGAGGTCATGGAAGAAAGGATGTTAGAAAGGATGATGGATAGATATGTGGAAAGAGCAGATTTAGGTAATCGCCATCGTAGAGAAGATCAAGCAGAACAGCGAGTTCATCAGGAACAGATGAGAAGGGTAAGACGACGTGTGGAACAGGAAAGAAATGATGATGAATCTACTGAAAATGATGAACCTTCTGTTGAAGGTGAAGTAAATGAATGATTTTTCTACCTCTTCAGTAAGGACAAATAATTTGTTAACATATTTTATGTGCAAATTTTCATTTTATTGATGTGCAAAAAAATTGATGATTACAAGTTTTACTCATTTTTTTTTCAGAAAGTCTTCAAAATTTTGTTTATTACAAAATGACCACTCATTTGACTATTGCAAAATCAAACGAAAATCATTTTTAGAGTTGGTAATAGTTAATTTGAAAATTTTGCATGAGAATAATCTTTTCGATCAAAAATCAGTTTTCAAAGGCTTAATAATTTGAAAATACCTCATCCTTAAATTAATTGATACGTTTAGGGGCCCATAAAATTATTCACTGTTTGCCTCATTCAGGCAATTATCACGAATTTATGATCAGGTCTGTCTTGGGCACAAGAATCGATAGATTTTGTCACATTCCTCCTCAGACCTAAAGAAATAGGGTGTCTTGGCAATCTCATCAGTCAGCCCCCGTTTTGTGACCAGAAAGTATGCATGGCACTCGATATTCTTGAATTCAAACTCCAGAGGATACAATTGCACTCCCTTGATGTCCACAACTCCGCCCCTTTTAATACTGAGTATGTTCCCCTTCTTGGTCCATTCCTTCAGATTCAAGATTTCGTGTCTGATCATTGCCACATCGGATTCAAGCAGATAATCAAAGATATCCATTCGATGGTTCCAGTAAATCATGTATGCACCATTATTGATGTAGCCCTCAATCGTATTCTCCAACTCTTCAAGGGATAGTAGAAAAATGGACATATTTCCATAAACGTGGTAGAAGATACAGTGAATCTCTGTTTTTTTGACAAAATAATTATGGGCAGAAAAGAATGTTAAGATATGACTGTAATTTGTAAGCTAGAATCTCTCGAATATTTCAACAAGCACACAACAGATAGATCGAAAACAAAATTGACGTGCAAATAGGCAAAATCAAGTGTTGAAACACAGGGATGCTTAGTGAAAAATTTATGAGACGATATTTCACAAAATTAGACCTCATAAATATTGTTCATCATCATATTTTTGAAATATTTCAAAACATCGACATTCACTTGAAGTAGTGTGGTTGTAACATTGATTTTAAGAATTTGAAGGAATTCAATAATTCTTTTATTCTTATGAAATTACCAAAATCGACCCTTCTATCAGACATTAGTATATTATTATCATGACAATTGTCATCGTCATTTTTTTGAACCATTTCAAAAAATGGACGATGACTCTAAAAAGTGTGTTTGTCACAGTGAAATGATCAATTTTTTTTTACCATTTCAGTAGATATAAAAATTTGATGAATTTTCCGGCAGAAGAATTTTCATCGTCACATTTTGTGAACCAATTCAAAAAATTGACGATGACAGGAATAATTTGGTTTCTCACATTGATAAGTTAAAATACGGTAGACAAATAATTTTCATCGGCAGAATTTTGAACCAAATTATAAAAATTGACGATGACTAATGACATTACAAAAATTGACTATGGCTTTAAGATGCTATCATCTACTATCATTTTTTATTTTCATAGTCGATGATCCTTCTATTATACATTATTATATTATTAAGATTTATCCTTCTATTATACATTATTATATTATTAACATAAAATTTTTCCTCGTCATTTTTTTGAACAAATTCAAAAAATTTACGATGAGTTTTAAAAAGAGGTTTGTCACACTGGTTCATGTATAGAAATTAGATGATTTTTCTTGCATAACAATTTAATCGTCATTTTTTTGAACCATATCAAAAGAATGACGATGACTTTAAAAAGTGTGTTTGTTTATTGAAAGGCTCCAATAATATTTTTTAACATTTTAGTAAAAAAGAATTCAAAAATGATTTCATCTTTAACATCATAAAATTCCTGTATTTCAATACTTTCATCATTAAATATATCATCGTGATTTTTTTGAACAAAGTCAAAAAACAATGATCAGAATAAATGATAATAGACACATAATTTACATCATCAGAATTTTGAACCAATTCAAAAAAACCAACGATGACTAATAACATTACGAAAATTGACTATGTCGTTAAGATGATATCATCTGTCAAAAAAACACAACGATTCATATCAGATTTATGTTTTGAAAAAGTGTGAAGATGATTTATTCGTCTATCTCTTATTTAAATACTATTATCATGAAAATTTTCATTGTCGATGATTTATCTTTCAATCGTTCATTATTATATATTATCATCCAAAAAATTTTCTTCGTCATTTTTTTGAAGCTATTCAAAAAAATGACGATGACTTTTATAAAAGGTTTGTGACACTGAAAAGATCAAATATTTTTTTTCATTTTTCTTGATTTAGTAATTTGATGATTTTCCATTTTAGAATTTTCATCGTCATTTTTTTGAACCAAATCAAAAAACTGTCGATGACGTTAAAAAGTGGGTTTTTCACATTGATAAGTTCAAATTTTTTGTAATACTAGTTTATAATTCAAAAATGATTTTAATTAAAAATGATAAAATTCCTTCAATCATAAAAATTTTAATCGTCATTTTTTTTGAAGAAGTAAAAAAATTGACGATGATAATAACATGATGAGACAAAGAATTTTCATCGTCTCATTTTTGAACCAATTAGAAAAATTGACGATGACTAATGACATTACAAAAATTGACTATGGCTTTAAGACTATCGTCTCTAAAAAACACAACAATTCATATCAGTTATGGTTATTTTTTGTGATTTTGAAATAATTGGAAGATGATTAATTGTTCTGTATCATGTTTAAATACTATTATCACAAAAATTTTCATATTTGATGATCTTTCTTTCTATCTTACATTAATATATTATTGTCATAATTATTTTCAACGTCATTTTATTGAAGCATTTCAAAAAATGACGATGTTTTTAAAAGTGTGTTTGTCACACTGAAAGGATCAAATTTTTTATCGTTTTAGTAGATATAGAAAATAGATGATTTTTCCTGCATAATAATATTCATCGTCATTTTTTTGAACCAATTCAAGAAATTGACGATGACTTTTAAAAATCGTTTAGAACCCTTTCACAAAATTGACGATGACCATATATTTTAATGAACAATTCATAAAAATGTTTAATCGTCATTTTACTCAACCAATTCAAAAAATTGACGATGAGAATAAATGATGATTATGTCAACCAATATCTCAAATAAAGATAATGAAGTAAAAATAGTCTCATAATATTTTATCTGAAATATTTTCATCGTCACACTTTGAACCAATTCAAAAAATTGACGACGACTTTTAATGAAGTGAGGTTGTCATTTGTATTTTAAGAAATTGTACGAATTCGACCATGATTTTTACCCTCATATAGTTTATTGAGATTAAACAGCCATAATTATCACATTTTGAACTATTACACATAATGATGATAGCTTTAAACTGTCATTCTTATATATTTTAATATTATTTTCATCATGAAAAATTATATCGTCATTTTTTTGGAACAGTTCAAAATTTTTACGATGACTTTAAGAATAGGCACATTGATTTGAAAAATTGAACTATTTTCTCCTCTGAATTCAGTCGAAAAAGACATCAACAAACATGTCATAATTTTTTGACAGTCACATTTTTCAATTGGATTATTATTTCTCAGACAAAATGTGGTCAGCTGATTGCATTTGTTGCTCACCTGACACAGTCCAGCAGGCATCTGGTCGGTATTTACTAGAATGTGCACATCAATTTGAAAAATTGAACTATTTTCTCCTCTAAATTCAGTCGAAAGACATCAACAAAGATGTCATAATTTTTTGACAGTCACATTTTTCAATTGGATTGATCAGAATAAATGATAATAGACAAATAATTTACATCATCAGAATTTTGAACCAATTCAAAAAAACTGATGATGACTAATGACATTACAAAAATTGACTATGGCGTTAAGATGCTCTCATCTGTAAAAAAACACAACGATTCATATCAGTTTTATGATTTTGAAAAAATGTGAAGATGATTTATTCTTCTATCTCATATTTAAATACTATTATCATAAAATTTTCATTGTCGATGATTTATCCTTCTATCGTTCATTATTATATATTATCATCCAAAAACTTTTCATCGTCATTTTTTTGAACCTATTCAAAAAATGACGATGACTTTTAAAAAGAGGATTGTGACACTGAAAAGATCAAAGATTTTTTAACATTTTACTTGATTTAGAAATTAGATGATTTATCCACAGGAAGCGACGCGATGGGACGGGAAGCAACGCGACGGGAAAGGATGGGAAGTGATGTGACGGGAAGCGACGGGAAGCGACGCGACGGGAAGGGACGAGTAGGAACTGGAAGGGACGAGTAGGGACAGTGAGGAATGAGAAGGGACATACTGGTATTAGAGGCTGATATTAGCTTTGTGAATTCAAATGATCATCTCTAAGTTCTTATCTCTCATGATTTGCTGCAGCAAATATTGAAGAAGGTTCAATAAATCTTTACCCGTCTTCACAAATATGGTAAAAAGAGGGTGCTTGTGCTTCTTCAGTTTCTTGAGCATTTCTTTTTCTGCCCTCTTCTTGTCCTTATTTGAGGTAAAGTTGTCAATCTTGTTTTTCACAATTGCAATGGGTAGATTGGGACCATACGCTAAGAGGAGATCTTCCAAGATAGCCTTCAACACCTCCCATTTCTCACTTTTTTAATGAAGAAGTCAAACATGATAATTGCATCATCCAACATTTCATCATCATAGGCAATAACCCTTAACCTCCCGGGTAGCTTTTGTCCAGAAAAGGACATCACTGTGAACATGATGGCTCTTACGTTCGTGAGTACGGTGAGATCTAATGATCCCGGCTCATTGTACACCTGTACTCTTCTTGAAATTTCTCCGTCTGTAGAAATTGACAAAAGGTAGTCTTGTCCATCCTACCTTCACAGACAAGAATAATCTTGAAAGTCTGTGATTTGAAACACAACACAACATTAAGGTGACAAGGTGAAACAATCAATAAAACATATCGTGGATCCTTTCGAAGCAATGGGAATGCACCATGATGTATGCTATTAGATTCCTAGGCAACAATTATGAGCCAAGAATGCTGGGTGTGGATTTGATGCTAGACCTTTGTTGTGAAAAATGAACAAT
>JALLPC010009733.1:0-12347 GCA_036940045.1 Stephanocyclus meneghinianus | reverse complement strand
TTAGTACATCCACTTGTGCACAAAAAAGTGCACAAATGTTGTAGATTATGACATAATTTACGTGCTTCTTTTCAACACAATCCTATCTTGTCTTCCAACTTGTCATTTCCATTTTACGATGTTATAAGAAAAAATGAATCTCAACTTTTTTCTCGCCATTTGGCTTATATAAATCGAACATGAAGGTTTTTACAATACCATACTCCGAAAATATATCACCCTTTTGGCATGAGAAAAACAAGTGTATGCCAATTTTGTATCCATCACTCATTTATATATGTGTAAACGACCCTACGCCGACATTCGGAGACCCTGAAACCTCTCTGAGACTTCTAAGACCAGGAACAGTTATTATTCGAGCGGAATAATACGAACTCAAAGACACAGCTTCTCTTTAGTTTCACCACCCACCGTCCATGTCATGGAAGCATCGACACGACGAGAGCAGACAGGGTGTGAAAGATTGATCACGTTGTAGGACAGACACGCGTCAAACCACAGTCCTCCGTCCGCTTCGTTCGTTGCCATTTGCGCGACGCACACCACCGCGCACGTTCCTTTGTTGAAAACCAAACGATGACATCGTTCTTCTCCCGCATTGCCAACGAAGCCACCGCCGCCCTCTCCGACGCGTACGGCCACGTCATGCATGGCGATGATGCCGGCAGCTCGGCGCGGTTGGTTTGGGTGGTGCATCCTTCGAGGGTGGCGGTTCACGACGGCGGCGGGGGCTTGTTGGGTGGGAGTGCGGTGGATCAGCTCGCTGTGGCCAAGGGGGCCGCTATGATGAATAACGAGGGAAATGTTTCTCCGGGAAGGGATGGGAATAACTTTAGCTATACGCAGAAATTTGGTGAGTTGCGATTCAATGTGTTTTTGGTTTTGTTGGGCTCCTGTTGGGAAATTGCTGTGTATTGCTTGCATCTTGTGTCTCGTGTCTTTCAAGCGTGCACTTTTTCATGTAGGCGATGAATTGGAAAGAGGGCTTTTATAACATCACTTGGAAACTTTGATTAAATCTCATGTTCTTTCTTTAATTCCAACCCACATCTTGTTATTCCACAACACCCCACAAAACGTTGTTGCCTCATCAATACACTTATCAAACCAACCTCATTTTTAATCCTCAACAATAAACAAAAACGCAAACTGCATTTCAAATAAAACAACAACAAACAACAACAACAACAACAACAACAACAACAACAACAACAACAACAACAACAACNATTTAGGCCTAACATTCCTAGAAATTAACGACCGAGCCTACGTCCGCACCGTCTCACCCACCTCCCCCGCCTTCCACGCCGGAATCCAACCCCAAGACTGCGTCCAATTTGCCTGCGTCGTAGGCGGACCCCAATTTTCATCATACCTAGACTCTATCTCACTGCGTCAATCCGTCATTGAAGAAAATGAAGCGAAAGAGCAGCTGAATTCTCCGGGAAATAGCACCGGGAGCAATCATCGAGAGAGGAGGAGGAAGAATGGAAGGGTGGAGAGGGAAGAGTTGGAGAAGGAAAGGAGGAGGTTGGATGAGAAGGCGTCGCAGTTTGCTGTTGAGTGTGAGAAGAGGGGCATGAGGACTAGTTACGAAGAATTGCGAAATTTGTTCGTAGGGTGTACGTTGCCACCGAAAGATGTGGGGCAGGATGGTGCTGGAATGGAAGGGAATAATTTGAATGATCCAACATTACGGGAGTCTTTGACTAGTACTCCGCAAAGGAAGACGGCCGCTCCGACATCCAGAAGAATACCACATGTTCATGATGATTTGACAATCGGTGATGCCAACAGTCTACTCATGGCCGATTCCATAGGAGGAATGTTTGAGTCGGGGAGATCCTCAAAATACAATCTATCATCTCGATGCGTACCGGCTCTTCCTGATAATAAAACTGCTAAAGTCGTGACTCAGAATGTTACCAATGCCGCACGTAATGCTGCAGGGTGTTTCATGACAGAAGATCGGGACAACCTCGACGAAGATGGAGACGACGGGGATTTTTTTGGAGACCAAAGACACCGATCTAAAAGGAGTAATGGTCCTTTGCTACTAGATACACCATCGTCTCCAATAAAGAGCAAGGGCATCGCCTCTCCACGGCGGCAGCGTGGAGGCAGAGGAGCAGATGGTATCGTCTTTGCAGGAGAGTTAGAACAACAATTGTATCCCGTGGTAATGGTATTTCGTCGAACGGTGCAACGTAGACAATTGATCAGTTCTCGAAAGGGATTATGGGGAAGTCCAGGGCTATCTCTTCGCGGAAGTTTGTTCGGAATCCCTTCGTTTAGAATGGATGATGAGTGCGATCGCGCCGCGGCGCTGGTTCGGCAGTTGGCGCCGAGTAGCAATAGCAAGAGACGAATGGGTGGAAACGATTCGAGCGGTATATTTTATGACGACGGGGAAAATAGTACTGTATACGATTCTTCCGTTGCAACCAGTCCAGATCGAGGCGTTGGATCGTCGGGTACTGCCAATGAGGATAATATTGAAGCATCTACAATTCGAGGTATGATTCAGAATGCTGTTGGGTTAGGGTTTGTAAGGACTTCGAAAGTTGTTGTCGGAGTCTCTCTGCAAGCTGGTTCGGGTATAATCATCGCACGGCTTCCTGATGGGACTTGGTCGGCTCCTTCAGCTATTGGCGTATATGGTCTTGGTGTTGGAATGCAGTTTGGATTAGAAGTTGCCGATTACATGTTCATTCTACAGACCAAAGAGGGAGTTGAACATTTTCAACGAGGTGGAAACTTCGCCGTGGGTGGAAACATTGGAATATCCGTAGCCAATTGCGGTAGAGAAGCCTATGGTGCGGCAAGTCTTGGGGTATGTGCTGGGAGTCGTAATCTTGAAGATCAAATACAACAGGGTGACAGTTACGACGAAGGCGATAACGGCTCCAGCACTATTTATGACGACACAACGAATGCCTCCTCTACCGTAATCAGCCAGAAGCAACAAAAGAAAAATAAGAAAGATTTAGGAGACATAGCACCGATGGTAGCGTACGCCAAATCGCAAGGTCTTTACTTCGGAGTAAGCGTTGATGGTCTCAAATTCTTTACCAGGAACGACATAAATGCTCGTGCATATAAATTTTCAATGTTGTCAGAAATGGCGGCAAAAGATATTCTCAGTGGGCTGGTAGCTCCTCCGCCTGAAGCAGAAGACTTGTATGCAGCCCTTCATAGGTAAGATGAATTTTATCTTGGCCCAATAACTGCAATCACGATATTTATAGTCTCTCGTTGCTTTTATTCTTCTTTCTCTCTAGTGTTGAATATGTTCATGATGTGACTGAACTTCCCCGCCCACCCTCATTGCTGAGAAAAGATGCCATGAACAATTGGCGATTCGATCGTTCTATAATTGCACGAAAAGGAGAGATCTTCGATAACAACGAAAGGAACGCGGGCTACCCACTGTACTCTTTCCTCACGACTCTCAATTCAGAGGAAGCAGAAGAATTCGCTGTATTCGAAACTAAGTTTAAGAAGTTTATGTACGGTGGCGTCGCTGTCCAACGGTTGTTACCGAATGCTCCCCCAACTCGAAGTGGCCTGACTCGGCGAGAGAGACGTACTCTTTGGTTGATGCTCCCAGAAGTGGGGTCTCTGAGACTGGGTTTTGTATCTAGAAAGAAAGATGGTAGTGGCGACACGGCTACGATGGACGACATGACAACATCTAGCAGTATCGCGCCGTCAAGAACGGATGATGAAGTGAGTTTGTTACGGTAGGCCGATGCTTCTCAATTTTTATGTCCTCACATAGAAGTCGTCGCTTCTTCATTCTCTCTAAGGACCAAACAATTGGCGATGACACTGGAAATGTTAAGCTATCCAGTAAGCAATCGATGTCGCTCACCGACATAACTCTTCTTTCACAGGATCCGAATGTAAGTGGATTCATATTATCATAGGTGTGCTAATCTTTACCTGACTCTATGCTTGCGCTCACCTCCATTATTTTCTGTAGGTAACGGTTCGGCTGAGCCCAGATGATGCCACAGAGCATCTTCGGATCGTTGCGATTGAGGACGTCACTGGAAAATCTCTCTTGTTTATTGCTAGCTCAAATCACGAAGCTGAACTTCTTGTTTGTGGGCTTAAGTTGCTTCTCGAATGCGAATCTGCGCGCTTAGGCGTCAGAGGAGGAGTGCCATTGAACAAACTAGGAGGAAAGCTGAATAAAGATGCCGTTTCGCCATCATCGGCAAGGGGATCTCTACATTCTCCTCGCGCAATGCGTCCCCGACCAGATCAGAAAATGCATAGGAATTTGGCACTTCACAAAGCAGACCTCGATGACCGTTCTAAATATTCATCAATAGGCGAGCCTGGCTCAAGTAGTGATTCCGAGAACAATAATGAGAAAGACGTTCTGTTTGCACAACAGGATGAAATTGCCAAGCTCAGCGATCACCATCTTGTTCCAGAGGGGAGAGGCAGTTGGTCGCAAGTGCCGTCGAGGAGTCACATGAGACAAGCAGCTAGCAGCTCTACTAGCCCACGAAGACATCCAAAAGTTCCGATCTATGAACTAGGAAAGGAAATCTGTAATGACGTCGCAACAAATATATCATTGCCGATGCCACTTGCAATATGCAGAGTTCTGTTCCTCGATTCTACATCTCCTGTAATAAAAGCATGGGAGGGATGGCGAGGCGACCAAGATTACCGCCGAACTGACTGGGTGTTTGTTGCAGGCTCCCCTCGAGAGTTTGATAAAAATATGTCAGAACAGGAGCTAATATCTAGTGGGCCTATGACTGGAGGACAGAGGACTGTCAGCTACGGAAGATTGCGAAATCAAGAGTTGGTTCGGTTGTCCGAGACTATTGTTGTTGAACGCGACGACAACCAGACACTTGTTTTCAGCATCACCGATCGAATGCCTAGGAGAGGTTTTTCTGCCAAGGCTCGAATTATTATTCGATCATTTAGCCCTCAAAGCTGCGAAGCTAGAGTCGTCATAGAGCTACGACCTGCTGGGAAGAATTTGAGTGACCAGCAAGCAGTGCATAAAGCTTTTATTCTTGTTTTAGATGAAATGACAATGCGATATGGGGTTGAAGGCAAAGGTGAGTTTGTTGCTGCGAATAGCCACCTCTGCTCCCCAGAATACATCGACTAAATTTTCTCCTATACTTTCCATCTACAGGATTGTTAGCTGTTTTCCTCGATTTATATAGTACTGTCCCAACATCTTCGCCTTCTATGAATAATTTAGCGTCTCCAATCAGTCCAAAAAGAGCACAGACACGACTTTCTCCATTCAATGAAGTTGTGTCACCGTCAAAGACTTCTGGCACGAGAAATTCGTCCATAACCTCCTTTCGAGATGTCTTGCCCCATGATCCAGACACATCCAACGCCAATACTATGAAACAATTCTCAAGAGACAAATCTCAATCCTCTCCAAGTCAAACGCCAACCGAAACAAAGAACCCGCGGGCCGAAGCAAAGAACGCGCGGGCCGAAGCAAAGAACGCGCGGGCCGAAACAAAGAACGATAGACCCAACACGCCATCGATGCAGAAGTTTGAATCCAAACGCAGCTCGCCTTCTCCTAAGCCCTCTGTCGCCACTTTTCAAAAAACAATTCTCCCACAAGTAGACGAATTCGCCGACTTTTCCAATTTCAACACTGTACCAAAAAATCCCAACCCTGTGACTGTGGAAGTGAAACCACTACCTAAAATTCGTCTCGACTTGTGCCCAGTGCCTCGAGAAGAAGACGAGGAAGAGGATAGTTCATTATCTGCGAGCGAGGTCAAGATGAAAAAGAAGTCAAAACACTCCAAGCACAAGCATCGAAGGAGGACACCGCACAGTTGATCCTCGTCTTAATCATTTTCCACATTGGATGGCCGTTTATATAGATTGTTAATCGTGTTTAACTAGTTAATAGACATCATTCGAAAGCGCCTTCCTAGTTAGGTTAGGTTACGCTTGTATGACAATCACGGAACATTTCGTCTAGCTCATCTTCCCACCCTGCAAGTTGACACAGTTTTCGCACGCCTTCATCGCAGTCCCCTTCAAAAATGACATCATTGCTTTTCTGGAGCCGAAAGCTACCGACGATCTCTCGATTTATCAACAATCGAGTGCACGAGCTCGGCGCCCAATCTGGGACATTTGCAACGGGCGCAACGAGTAACGATGTTCCCATCACTATGACTAAATCAGTTGATGCGACATCGTCATGAACCAACTGAGAAAATCGATTGGGCATCACCTCACCAAAAAATACAATGTCTGGCTTAATCAAACTGAACCGATCAATCGCAGTTTTGAGAAATTGTGACCAATGACGAAGAACCCAATGGGAGCAATCGTTCTTACCCTTCACAGGTATTGCAAGAAGGAGCCTCTCCCTTTTCCAACATGGAGCTTTTGCATGCATTTGCATCATATCGCGTCTGACATGCGATGCAAGATGCGGACCGGAAGTGTCCATGGCATTCCACTAACTTATCAGGATTGACCCCAGCAACAGCCTCGAGTCCGTCGATATTTTGCGTGTAAACACGTTTGAGCAATCCTTTCTCTTCCAGCAACTTGAAAAAGCAATGCGTCAATGTAGGTCTACAAAGCGAGCAAACGCCGATGAGTTTATCGAGAGCGACCAAGTTCTGAATATTTAGAGGCTCGAGATCAGGATCACACACCTATACTTGACACCGGGCCAAATTTCTTTCGCCAATGTCACAAACGGCTTAGGATCTTGTACATAAAAATCCACATCAAATATTGCTTCCGGATACGGCAGATTGAATTTGTGCAAATTGTCGTATCTACGAGGCATTCCCGGAGAAAACACGACGATCGAAACAAAAAAAATGTGGGGGATTCAGTGAATAGAATATCGAAGCAACAAACAGAATATGAACGACAAATACCATAGCAACTCACAAACCCGAGCCGGGTGATCGAAAGTCGGGAATTCCAGCGGAGCAGCTAACGCCGGCGCCTGCAACTACCAGTACTCTATGGATTCTTCCGGACTTTAAGGAATCTGCAATGGATTCTAGAGTGACGTCTCTCGACGAGGTAGAACTGTGTAGTCTGGATGTTCGAGTTTGTATTTTTGACGATTGGGATTGTCTCGCACTGCGACAGAGAGGCGACAATTGTGATGTGAAGGACGGTGAGAGGATTGACACATGTCTTGATGGAGAAGCAGTGAAATTCAACGTTCTGGGAGCTAAGAACGAGTAGACTGCGTCCACCAGTGTGGTTGATGCAACCAGTGCTGAGAATCTCCCCATCATCTTGTCGGTTTGTCGGTTTATTCTCTGGTCTTGGGGTGTATGGATGGCTGGACGGACCGGTCGATTGTCGTGTTAACTATCGCGTAAATCGTAAATCTTTCCGCGTGCCGAACCAAAACCCAAAATGGTTGATTCGATCATCTCGTTATTGAACACAACTCTTCGTGGACTCCCAGTAATCAAATTCGTAATTGTCTACCTACCTTCATCTATGGTACAATAATACCTATATTTTTTACTATCGACAGATAGAAGATGATGCAGGGGTGTATACGGTACCTTTGGTACAATACGCAGTTACCATTCGTAGTATGGTATGGTACCATACCATGTACTTGTCATTTAGCATCACGTAGGTAGAAAACCAACATTTTTTTTATTAGAGTGGCGCCCGAGATCTTCTATGTCAAATGTTTTACATGCCATCCAGGAGCAACCATCCAGGAAGCAGAAGATGGACTACACGTTGTACTTCGACGGCACTCACGTCGATCCGATGTCCGGGAGCCGTGACAATATCTCTTTGCACAGTGTTTCTTCGTATAACAATGCGTCTAACGACCACAGTCATCACAACCTGTGCATCATCCTGCCTTGGCAGCAACATCGAAACTCTCTGGTACAAGCCACATTACCAATGCAACGGCGATGCCGGGTCAACTCCCACGGAGGCTGCTGCGTTTATCAACTCACACCTCCGTTCAGACAGCACGGCGGATTTTGTGGGCATAGGAGAGTGGGAAATGACCGATGACGTTCCCATCGGCAACCCGATCAGTTATGGATCCATTGGCTCGGTTTGCGGCTACGCCTCGACGCCGTACACTTCGCCGATCGTCCTTTTCTATCGCCGTGACAGATGGAATCTTGAAAAATCGTATCCGCCGTCATCCAGTTGCAGAGATACGGTTCCTATTCCGAATGTCAATGGTAGTTTTGTCGGTCCTCTTTTCGGTGCAACTTGTGTGGATAAGGTTGTTCCCGGAAGCGAAACGTGTTGCTCTTGTACTTTCTCCGTTCATGAGTACAACGCGGGCAACTCCATGGGTCAGAATACCGGTCAACGGCCGTGGACTGCTGGTCTGTTTTCATTGAAACATAGTGCTGACGTGAAAGTGTGCGTTGTGACAGCTCTATTTCCTCATCCACTATCGAATCAAACACTTTGGGATCTGAATGGGATGGGCACATCCAACCCTCGTCCCTATTCAATTATGCAATATATCTGTACGTCAATTCTTGGGCAGGAAAATTGCGTGCCAAATGAAAACGAATCATCTTTTGTTTTTGGAACACACGCGTTCGTTGATGGTGTCTTAGAATTTTGTGGAGACCACACTTCCGGCCACTTTCCTATCATTTTCATGGCAGATACGAAGTAAGTATTTATTGCAGTCGTTTTGTATCTCTATTACGACACATCTGCGGTATGGTGATATGATTGAATTGAATACAAATGTTTTTCACAGTGCTGGAGCAGGTGACTTTTTCACGTCAGCTTTGTTCAACGTGTCGCCCCTTAATGGTCTGCATGGAGTCGGTGGTTTAAAAGGTTTTGAACCATATACATGCTGTAATGATACCTCAACAATGACAGCGCCCTTTATTGGCAGAGGATACAATCGTTACGCCAGCGATCGTATAGCCGTTAGCAAGGCAGCTTTGACCATTGACAAGCTGGAGGGTGGCTCGACTGCCCCAGGTGGCTCACTTCAAGAAGGCTTGGGGTACAAATGTCATAGCGCCGAAGAACATGCTCCCATCAGAGCATACATTACTGACGCCAGAATTTCGAATATAGCATCGCCGACGCAAAAACCCAGCAATGCTAAATCATCCAAGAGAAAATCACATTTACGCTGAGNACACGACGCTCTTCCGATCTAATCACATTTGCGCTGAGCAAAAATGTGAAATGCGCTTTCGTGGCAGCGCGCCGTGTTCATTCATCGCGAAGAAACGCATACGTACTGTCAAACCCGAATCACAAGGTTGATATTGATTGCCAGTGGAATTATTCGGTTAATTAAAAAGTCATGCATGTTAAACTATAATTCAGTCAGTTCTTAGTGCCATGGTTGTCGCAAAGAAACTGTCATTGCTGTCATTGTGTTGTTCAAGTCACTGTTTTGCATCTCCTTTCAATATTTCATTGAGCTTCAATGCATTTCGGACGTATATAGAATTGGGTTTTGGCTTCTTCTCTCCTAATCCTTTTTTGTACTCTGCGGCCGCAGTTAATTGGGATCGACGTAATATGTTTATTGTTGCATGAGGTGTCATGCGTACTTTATTATTGGCGATTGCAAGTTCGCTGAGCGTCATTTTATTTCCTCTCAAATTTAAGGAGCCATATACTTTATCAATGAACTGTTGGACCATTTTGTGAGGCACTGCATGTCCTGGAACAACCGAAGTGTGACCGACTGTATCGGCATCATATTTAGGGTGAAACCAAGCTCTTCCGATGTAGTCAGTGGATGATGTAGCCGCGATGATTGGTTGCACAACATTATCACAAACATCAACAAAAGAGTCAAAGTCATTATCGAACTCAGGAAATACCACCAATGATGTCGCCCAATCCGATTCAGGCGACTTGAGTAGTGTGACTGTTTCTGACCAAAACTCGTTGACTAATTCGGCAGCGCGAAGAATGTAGTAATCTCTTCTTCTTTTTTTTGGATCGTCCGTAATGTTCGTGCTTCCAGCTACTACGTGGACATGTCCTACAGGAACGCCCACTGTTGTCAGTCCTACAGCTGCTTTCGAGACAGACGAAGTGTATGGGCAAAGATTGTACTTTCCAAGAAAATTATCGACCCAGTTCTTTGTGGCATGAATAGCAGCTTCGCATGAAATAGTGTGCAAAGATTCGTTTCCTTCGACGCCAGTTTCGTTTCCTTCAACGCTGTTTTTTTGTGTTTTCCCGACTGTCGAGAACGTCAACCGAAGATATGGAGATGGTGAAGCAGGATATAATTCAACTGCTACATCTTCCAAACCTAACAACATTTTGCATTTATCAGAACGCAGCACTGTTGCAATAGATTCAAGATCGGTTGGTCGAGACATAGATGGGCATGAAACAACTCTCGGAGATGTGATTTGAGTATCGAGGTTTTTGCTATCCGAATTGCAGTGATATCTTGCACGGGCTACCTGTACAATTTCTTGAAAGAGCACATTCGCAACATCGCAACTTCCTTGCAGATAAGGTTCCCAACGAAGTGACGAATGCGGAGGATCTCCAGACAAAGACTCCTGTAATCTAAAGTGTTTTTCCAAGCTTTGTCTGAGATGTTCCCCTTCCCCCATTTCTATTTGACGTTTTGGCACATCATCTAGAGCATCTTTTGATGAGATGCCTACAAATTTTATTTTCGGAAACTGAAAAGGTGAGACTTTGTTTAGGAGTAATAACAAAAAAACAATTTTCATTTTTCGGTCATTCGTTTTGCAGAATCCCTTATTGATGTAGATAGAATGAAGTGCAAGTGACATTTGGTTTTTTCAAGAGTTGTTTCACTCCAGCTCAAAGGAGAGATGTCCTGATATTATATTATTTGGCTAACCGCGATATTATAGTATATATATGGTTAACCGCGGCAGGATTCATATGACATTGCACGGGACATAATATCCATGAAGAAATAATGAAGGGCACCATTATTTGTGAGGTGACATACAATCGTATGGTAGGTATGGTATGGTATCGTACGCAACATCAGTCTCACACAGGCAAGTGTCCCTAATCACTGAATGCTTTACGTCGTAAAGATACAAACTTTCCGGGCTCTCGCTTTGAGTTGATTGATTTGGGGGAACATACGTCATCGATTTGTGGATACATTCACGGTGACTTTGGACACTTTCAGTATCTTGAGCGATCTTTATCCTTCAACGTGTGCGTGCTCTCACGCAGGAATCGATGAAATTGACATCTGTGTGCTTCTTTATGCCTAACTCAGCCATTGGTGTGCACCCATCACCCATCAACAGGGAAGTGCTCTGCGTGCGCTGACTCGTGCCAACCTTAACGCCACAATACACCTTCACTGTTTTCCTTCGAAACCAACGCCCTTTATTCAAAATGAAGCTCACCATCGTTGCCGCCCTTGTTGCCTCTGCCTCTGCATGGACTGTTCCCAGGGTTGAGGTCCCAACCGTGAGTATTTGGAGAAATACTGCCTTCTGAACCCTCTTTCGATCCTGAATGGTTTATGATCACATTGGCTCATCTCGATGTGGAAGTCTGACTTCTCTTTTGGCTGCTTCCGTCATCCATCAATGTAACAGGGTGTGAAGGCAGCCTTTGCCGGTGCTGCCGTGACCGCTGGAGTTGCAGTCGCCCCCGCCTTCGCAGGAGATGTTGGTGCTGGCGAGCAAATCTTCAATGCCAACTGCGCCGCTTGCCACGCCGGAGGACAAAACGTCATCATGCCCGAGAAGACCCTTGAGAAGGATGCTCTTGAGCAATATCTTGCCGGAGGACGCAACGAAAAGGCCGTTATTACACAAGTGACCAACGGAAAGAATGCTATGCCTGCCTTTGGTGGACGTCTCAGTGATGAAGATATTGCCAACGTTGCGTCTTATGTTATTGCCACCTCTGAGGCTGGCTGGGACTAAACTTTCTTTTGATCTTTTTGTCGGGATACAGTTGATGGGTACTTCTATAAGTACAAATTATCTTTTAAATGGGCTGTGCTTGCCCGCTTGTCAAGAGGGATGATCAGGCGAACTGGCTCGATTCGGCTCGACCTGTATCAATATTATTTATAGACCTCAGGAATAACGCTAGTCCTTAGTACAAGTAAACTAAGGATCAAGATCCTAATAGATAACTTATTCGTGTGTCTGACTCCTTTACGCTGATGCAGTAATTTCTTAAATTGCGAGAATCCATTCTACATATCTCAAGAATCCAGCATATTCGTACGGTTCATTTCCTTGTAACAATAATTATTTTTGTGGAGGGTGCGAAGATGGTCTTTTTACATATTTCGGTTGGTGAGGTGCTACACTAACTGAATTCAGCTCCATTTTCATGCAGTTAGT
>JALLPC010009047.1:2277-14065 GCA_036940045.1 Stephanocyclus meneghinianus | reverse complement strand
GTGGATGGGGATGAAAGAGGCTATGAGCTGGGAGTTTCTGACAGCTGTGCACATGGAGAGGTGGGTGGAGACTATCGTTGTGTGACATCCAGTGGCTTGGGTGGTGAACGTGTTGCAGATTGATTTTGGGTGGTGAACTAGGCTCTGTAGATGTTGTAGGGTCACTTGCTGGGTGAGTATAGTAATAGTAGTGGCCATGATGTCAGGGTTGTGAGTATGTATTGCTCTATTTGTCTGCTAGGACATCCTTAGGGTGCAGATTGCAGCTTGTTTGTACCTGCTTCCTACATCAGAGGGGCCTATTGGTTGTCACATTCAATGGCGTTCGTGAATATTGTGGGTATTCCTGCAGCCGTGTCATGCATATTGTTGAGTTTGTCTGTGGTTTGGCACTGTGTGGCTCTGGCTTCTTCCCTGGTGACGACAGTGGTCTGTGTGGGGTTTGCAAGGTGATGAGCGCAGGAGGAACTGTTCCAGTGTGTGTGGAGTACTAGAGTATGTCAGGGGACTGGATGCCATGGTAAGAGGTGGCTAGGGAAGCCTGAGGGGGCGTTGATGATGTTAGAGGTGAGGTGACATCATTTCTGAGTTGTGAAGCAGCTTCTAGGTGGCTTTAGAAATCCCATCAGGAAACTGCATTGAGAGTGATACTTCTGGCTAGGTGACCGATCCTTCTGGACCTGAAGGAGAGAGAGAGTGAAGATGGTGCTTGCATGTAGTTTGTGAGTGTAAATTCGAATGCCACTTAAATGATCAGGTCAAGAATGATTGTCGTCTCATGTCGTGACAGCGCCGGATGTGATGGATCGTGTCTGGGATGTGACAAGGTCAATTGGTGTTGAAACACAATTGAGTTATTAATCAATCATTGTCCCATCACATTGCTTGTTGGTTTGTGTTGTGCGATGTGTGCAGTGGTGTGTATTGTCATTGGCATCAGATGGGTCATTCTGCATCACAGTTCTGTCAGGAAAGCTAGAATAACCAACAATGACGTGCTGGATCATGCTTTTGATGGGGCGAGTTTGCTGCATTGAAACGCGGGTGGAATGACGAATTCTCGTCACATTACGTCTCATCGTCATTGCCTGCGATGGCGCACTTAGGCCTTCAAAGAGTTGTCCTTGTTTTGCAATGCTTGTGTTGATGAGAAGAAGAGAAATCGGAAGGACGCGTTCCCACCAACAGTGCGAAATGGGTGAAACATATCAGAGAGTCAGGAGTGTCGACGGAACTTGAGTTTAAGGGAGACAGNAATCATCATTAAGCACAGATGAATAATTGAAGATGTTTCCAGGTTGTTTGCTTTTTATGACAACCTTTCCAACCAAGTCAGCAGGGCTGGGCAGGGTTCGGACATTGGGCACGTAAGGTCTGTACAAAATATTCTGACTGTGCTTTCAGCCAAGGGGTTGACAATCGGTCCTGAAAATCGTCCTTCATGGAGAGCCATGGCGAAGGCTCCAAATAATTTGTTTCGCTCGCTTCTTTTGAATTCGTCAAGGAAGACATCGTCATTGATTCCGACGGATTTGCTGGTGGACTGGTTACTGGACTGATTGGTGGAATTGCTGGTTGACTTTTGGTGGACTGACTGTTGGAATGGTTGGTGTGTTGGCTGGTGTATGGGCGGGTGGGCTGGCTGGTGGGCTGGCTGGTGAACTGGCCAGTGGACTGGCTGGTTGGCTGACTACGTGGCTGACTGGTTGGCTGCCTGGGTGGCCTGGTTGGCTGACTGGTCTGCTGGCTGTTGGGCTGCCTGGTAGACAAAATGGTTGGCTGAATGATTAACTGATGATGAGTAGCTTCCTCCAGTGGAACTAGACATGGCCCAAGGATAGTGATTCTTCCGGGGTTTGCAAGGTGCCGGTTACCGGATGGTTCATTCCGGTGTCTGCAGAGAGCCAGAGGATGGCACAGGAATGGATACTGCTATGTTGGGATATGGGAAGGGATAGGGTGACATGAAAGAGGATGTTGACTGGAAGTAACCTGGCTGTAGGTTCCTTTCAAGTAAGGGCTGGAGATGGTGCGTCATAGTGCCAAGCATTCGTTGCTGTACTTTGGGCGCTGCGTTTGCCATCGTCCTTAGATGCGATGAAAGGCACCTGCGAGAGGCCACCAAGATGTACCTTCTGTCAACCATCCATGTTTGCAATGTCATTGTTGTGTGATGACAAGGATGGTTAGGGTGTAGCAGTTGCAGCCCTATGACGACTACGACAGGGATGCCAGCGTCAATCACATCACTAACGGTGAGCAGTGTGTTCCTCTCAAGTACTGGAAGGAGCTGGTTCGATTGATGATGGGTAGCATTGGTAGTCCTTGCTGTGTCACACTAACTCGCCTCTCCAATCAAAGACCAAATGGAAGGAGGAACAAGAAAGACCTGTTTTGATGACGCCGTGATTGCTAAGAGACAACGTATCAATATTCTTAGTGTTTAGGATGGCGATCGTCCCATGGTGGCTAGTACAACGCACGAGGAGAGGAGGCTCTTGCTGTCGAATGGAGGAGATGGGACATGATTCATTCGATGGCTTGTCATCTCGTGTGGATTATGCCGACGGTGTGTCCTTAGGGAGCGTTGATGATGTTAGGGGTGAGGTGACATCATTTCTGAGTCGTAAAGCAGCTTCAAGGCGGCTTCAGGAATCCCATCGGGAAACTACGTCGAGAGTGATATTTCGGGCCAGGTGACCGATCCTTCCGGACCTGGAGGAGAGAGAGAGTGAAGATGGTGCTTGCATTTAATTTGTGAGTGTAAATTCAAATGCCACTTAAATGATCAGGTCAAGAATGATTGTCGTCTCTTGTCGTGACAGCGACAGATGTGGTGGATCGTGCTTGGGATGTGCCAAGGTCGATCAGCGTTGAAACATGATTGAGTTATTAATCAATCCTTGTTTCATCACATTGCTTGTTGGTTTGTATTATGTGATGTTTGCGATGGTGGGCATTGTCTTTGGCATCAGATGGGCTGTTTTGCATTGCAGTTCTGTCAGGAAAGCAACAAAAACTAACAATGACGTGTTGGATTGTGCTTTTGATGGAGCGAGTTTGCTGCGTTGAAACACGGGTGGGATGACGAATTCTCATCACATCACGTCTCATCGTTATTGCCTGCCTGCGGTGGCGCACTTAGGCCTTCAAAGAGTTGTCCTTGTTTTGCATTGCTCGTGTTGATGAGGAGAAGAGAAATCGGAAGGACGCGTTCCCACCAACAGTGCGAGGCAAGTGAAACTTATAAGAGAGTCAGGAGTGTCGACGGAACTTGAGTTTAAGGGAGACAGGTAGGAGCCGATGGGTGATAAGGTGCTGGGGAAAGATGTTTGCAAGCATCACTGTGGCTCATTCAATTCTGTGGCGATCAGCTGGAGAACGACTGGGTTTTGTAGGTTGATGAGGGACGGGGGCAGTAGTTGCGATTCTTAGGGTGACGAGTTTGTTGAAGACGAAGAGATGCAGTGACGGCTGCAGCGCCAGAGAGATGCAGTGACGGCTGCAGCAACGGACGCAGTGATGGCCGCAGCAAACAGCTTCAGCAATGGCCGCAGCAACAGTTGTAGTGACGTCTGTCGCGATGTCCGCCGCGACGTCCGCGGCGATGTCCGCAGTGACGTTCGCAGAGCAGTGGCCACAGCAATGCAGCGCGAACAGACGCAGTGACGGCTGCAGCGCCAGGGAGATGCAGCGACGGCTGCATCAACGGCCACAGTGACGGCCACAGCAACGGTTTCAACAATGACCGCAGCAACTGTTGTAGTGGCGTCTGCCGCGATGGCCGCAGCGACATCTGCGGCGACGTCCGCAGTGACGTTCGCAGAGCGGCGGCCACAGCGATGTTTGCAGCGCGGAAAGACGCAGTGACGGCTGCAGCGACAGAGGGATGCAGTGACGGCTGCAGCAACGGCCACGGTGGCGGTCGCAGCAACAGCTCAGCCATGGCCGCAGCAACAGTTGTAGTGACTTCTGCCGCGGTGTCCCCAGCGACCTCCGCGGCGACGTCCGCAGTGACATTCGCAGAGCGGCGGCCACGGCGATGTTTGCAGCGACAGCCACAGCGGTGGCCACAGTGGCAACCGGAGCACCGAACGCGACATCGGCCACAGCGACAGACACAGTAACGGCCATAGTCAATCAACAATGGACTTACTGCAGCGACGTTCACAGAAAGCCAGCTATAGTGCCAGCCGCAGCAACAGCCGCAGCAATGGCCTCAGCAACGGTCACAGTGGTGGCCAAAGCCCAATCGACAATGGATTCAGCGATGCCCACAGTGCGACAGCTACAGACGGCTGCAGCGACAGCCACAGCGACTGCCTTAGCGACAGCTACAGTGGTGGCGGAAGCAACTGTCACAGTAATGGCAACAGCAACAGGCACAATGACAGCCGTAGCACGGGCCACATCAATTGTGCCACAAGCCAATCACAGTCCATCAATAATGGATTTTACCGCAGTAATGTCCTCAGAGTTACGGCCACAGTGATGGCTGCAGCAAAAGCCACAGGGGAGGACTCAGTGACGCCTACAGTGGGAGCTGAAGCAACTGGCACAGCAACAGCTCAGGAACAAACTTATGAACAGCCACAGCAACAGCCACAGCAACTGCCGCAGCAACTGCCACAGCAACCGCCACAGCAACTGCCACAGGCCGATCTCAGTCAATCAACAATGGATTTTGCTGCTGTTTGCAAGCAAAGGTAGAACAGAAGGTTTATATGGGTGTTGGATGGTTTGATGTAAGGGGACAATGTGGGGGGTCCTTGTGGAGGGTTGGGAAGTCAGGGGTGGATCAATCATCATGGTGGCCATGCCTTCAGAACTAGCCCGATGTACTGGTTCCTATGTGCATTGTACGTAGAATGAAGTAATTTTAGTAAATGANAGAAAATAGGTGAGATTTTGTAAAATGAGACGATCTCATTGATGTCCTTGTTCAACGATTTTTACGGTAGGTTATTATTGAAAAAAATATAGGAAGATAAAAAATATGACATGACACCAAAACAAGTACGATACAAGATTGTCCGGCAACTGCTAGCATAGGCTAGCATCATGACCATTATGTCACCAGTTTATGGAGCGATATAACAGATGGCAGAGCTGAAGAAAGCTGAAGGCCACACAAGAACCGACCGCAGGCCACACAAGAACCGACCGCACCTCAAAACAATACGACGGCTCTCTATGCATTATGGCACCACACCCAAAAGTAATATGAAGGACAACGACGTCGGTCTACAATTAACAGCATCGGCATCGGATCGATCCAAAGACCATAACAAGCCGTCTTCCAACAATGCACAAAATAATACTAACAACATGCGGAGACGATCGCGGGGTCCCAACGTTCTCGTAATGAGCGGGGCAGGAAAACCAATCTTTGTTCGTTATGGCACTCGTGACAATGATCGTGAGTCGTGGAGTGACACGCAACAAAGTGACCAAGGTCGACGCGGTTCGCAGGATGACATTCAGGAGGAAGCAGACGAGGAAGATTGGGCAATGGCTTGCTCGCTTGTGCAAGCGTTACGGGCGAACGTAATGTCGTTCGGTCTTTACGGCTGTTCGGAGAATAAGGCAGCCCCGTTGGGGGACATTCAATCCATTCAAGCGGGGAGGACATTGATAGTGTTTATGAATACCGAGGCTTTAACTCTGGTGGCGATATCAAACCCTAACAATGGAAACTGCAACGTTTTGGAGAAAGAGCATGATGACAAGTACACAGACACTGAAGCGTGGCTACGTCTTCAACTCGAATATGTCTATGCTCAAGTTGTCTTTACGCTGACGAATCAAGTCAATACCATTTTCCAACGGTCGCCTAATTATGATTTGAGGACTATGATGGGACCAAATGTTAATGCCAGTCTGAGAAATTTATTAGACAGATTTGATCCAGTCGAAATAGATACCGAAGGAGATTTAGACATTGGACTCGCTGGCAATTCATCCTATGGTCATGGATCAGGCTGTGGATCATTTCTGACTGCTGCAGTGGAATGCATTTCTCCAATACCACCGAACATAAGAGATGAAGCCGGCAAACTCTTGATTAATGCATGCAGAATCGGTGATCGCCGGAATAAACGCAGAAATAACCGAGTACAAGACCCTCTGTTTGCATTACTCATGATAGGGACTCGGCTAGTCACCCTTATTCAACCATCCCGTCCTTCCTCTCAGCTTCACACCTCAGACCTCCATCTCATACTTACTTTTGTCGGCCTTCAACCTGGATTATTAACCAACGAACTGTGGTTTCCAGTGTGCCTACCACGATTTGACGCATCCGGGTTTCTATATTCCTTCACTAGCTGCCTCGATCCACGCGGAACAGGATTGAGCATCGTCCTCATCAGCGCCAACAACAGCACGGAGCAGTTCGAGGCGTTTCGTATCGCAGCCATGTCAATAAGAAGGAGTTTGGGCTTACCTTCGGTAAGGTCGAATGTTTTGCGTATTTATGACTCTGCGTCTTCGGTTTCATCATCGGTGGCCACTCCAGTGGCAGGCAACCGCGCCAGGATACGCCCATCCGAAGACGACACTCTAACTACGAGCAGTGGACAAAGTGAGGAATTTGACCCGGAGAAGCATTTCGACGATACTGCTTGGCAGCGTCAAGATACAGACGGAGATGATGGTTCGTCAGCAAATGAAGGTGATGAAGACAAAGGAAGAGATAATCGTGCATCGAATAATGTGTCATCGTTCCAAGATGAAAGAATTTACTCGCCTGATGAGCAGAGTTCCGAAGGCCCACTCATCCATGCTCTTAAAATTGCTTTGTCGCCCCAACAAAGCGAGGAAATGATGTCGCGCTATCTAAATCTTGCATCAGCTGTTCATTTTGTTTTTCGATGTGACATATTCATCAGTTCGCGCAACGATTCTGCACCCGGAGGAATGCTGTCGCAGTGCTTCGGACCACCCATGGGGTTTCCATTCATTGATCCATCGTCACAGCGCCATGTATGGCACGTTTATCAGCGACTTTCGCTTCGTCTTCGTCTCGGCTCGTCGTCGGTCGAAACGACCATGGATGCCTTTGACATGATTGCCGATGGTCACGATGACAGCAATACAGATTCTCGGGGCATCAGTCGTGATTGTCCGGTGCATTGCCTGTTGGAGTCACCGCCCTGTGTGCATGGTGTGACGTATGTGCAAGAAAATAATGAATGGTTGTATGTGGGGTTGAATGGTAGATTTTTTGAGTTGTACGCGACGTTGCCAGGAATTATTGCGCCCAAGACGGGGACGGCATATTGTGCAAGGTTAGTTCGAACATTAATGGGTGATGAGAGGACTCTCTTTTTGTCGAACCCGTTGACATGGGAATCTTAGAACGTCCCCAAGTAGTGTTAATGGCATTTCGCATAAGTAGAATTATAATCTTTCATTCAAGCTCGTGCTCGTTGAAGACATACATGAATCCATTACTCATTTGCGGGAGGTTCATACAATTCACAGGCATGGCTCTAGGCTGCCGAAATGGATTTATTTCCAAACTGTTCCTTGCCCTGCCACCACCCAAACTAGCACAGTTCATACCGCTGTGTTCATTGTAATCAGTAAACACTCCAACCACATTGGGATTGTGGTAAAGGTATGACACGACATGCCTCCATGAATCGTATGCATGTAAGCCAGCATTCAAACCAATCACCATATCCGGTGCACCACCGATAATGTCGAAATTTGGATCCAAACTGTCTCCATAAGTCCCCCCAATGACAGAAAGACGCAAAGTGCTCGTCAGTCGCAGCGATAACAGTGTCGAATTCTTGACTGTGCCACTTCCTTCACGCACAATGGCAGCAGCGTCCGGAAACATATCCTCTCGAACAATCCACGACATGTCCACTTTGACTACTTCCGGTAACAGAAAACCCACCTCCCGAAATAAATCAATGAAATTCAATTCTTTCTCTATGCCAACGACATGAACTTTCATAGGCCGATCAAGCATTTGAGAAACAGTGATGGGGACAATGCCATGGCGTTGAATGGCATAATACACTGTCAGGGGGAACGTCGCAAGAAGGGCTACTGGACTCGACGGGGGGAGGGACCGAAGACGATAGTAGTCCTCCCAAGAGGACAAGATTGGCATGCGATTTTCGTCCGTTCCAATGCCTGCACGTTGTAGATCGTCGGAGGTTACGTGACTTTCGTCCGGAATCAATAATTCGTCCAATCCGAAACCATCGCAGAACGATATTCTTTGGAAAATGTTGACAAGTTTTGCGCTTGCTCCCTTTCCACCGTTCCAGCCATGAATCTCGGTGTTCCACCAAGAAGCATTCATGTTTCAAGAATCATTGTTGTCTCATGTCGTGACAGCGACGGATGTGGTGGTCGTGTTTGGGATGTGACAAGGTCGATCAGCGTTGAAATACGATTGAGTTATTAATCAATCCTTGTCGCATCACATTGCTTGTTGGTTTGTGTTATGTGATGTTTGCGATGGTGCGCATTGTCTTTGGCATCAGATGGCCATTTTGCATCGCAGTTCTGTCAGGAAAGTGATAATAACCAACAATGACGTGTTGGATCGTGCTTTGATGGAGGGAGTTTGCTGCGTTGAAACACGGGTGGAATGACGAATTCTCGTCACATCACGTCTCATCGTTATTGCCTGCAATGGCACACTTAGGCCTTCAAAGAGTTGTCCTTGTTTTGCATTGATCGTGTTGATGAGAAGAAGAGAAATCAGAAGGACTCGTTCCCACCAACAATGCAAAACAGTTGAAACATATCAGAGAGTCAGGAGTGTCGACGGAACTTGAGTTTAAGGGAGACAGGTAGAAGTCGATGGGTGATAAGGTGCGGTAAAATGAGGTGCGGTAAAGGCATGCAGGATGGTATACAGGTGTCAGCATTGGAGAGAAGGTGGACTGTCTGGTGAACTGTCTGGTGGACTGTCAGGTGGACTGGCTAATGTACGGGCTGGTGGGCTGGCCTGACTGGTTGGCTGATTTGGTGAGCTGATTGGTGGACTGGTTTGTGAGCTGGTTGGTGGGCTAGCAGGTGGACTGGCAGTAGGACTGGCTTGTGGATTGGCTGGTGGTCTGGAAGGTGGCCTGGCTGGTGGACTGTCTGGTAGACTGGCTGATGAACTGGCTGGTAGACTGGCTGGTAGACTGGATAACTTCCTCAAGTGTACCTATTTGTTGGGACGGTTGTTTTTGGTAGTCTCTTTCAAGGAGTTGTGCTGTCCACTATCCATGCTAATTGCATACTCATTGTCCCTAGGATCATACTGATCTGACAATGCTTCGTAGCAATTTGTGTGACTATTTCTGGGAGGGATGCAGGCTTTCAGAAATGTTGCTGCTTTGGTGGTGTATTGCAATCTTACCTTGCTGGTGATTGCCATTGAGGTCTCTTGTGACAGTCCTGACTCAAAGTGAATTTCCATATTTCACCAGCATTGTTGTGTAAAAGGATTGACCTGACGTTATCTTTGCTTAGTTCGACTTGGAAGGGGCCAGTACTCTCCTGCATCATTGAGTTGGCCTGCATTCTTTCTTTTATCATGTCACGCCGCAGGAAGTTTGGGCCCAATGTGCACGCCACAGAGTACGTTGTTGTGTCTGCGAAATCAAAATCTGTCCCTTCAGAGTTAAGTTTGAATTCTTCAATTTTAATGGTGAATGATCTGTCGTGTTTCTGATTGGTATGTATTCCTATAATTTTCTTGTGGCAGACATCCGTAGGGTCCTTTGGGGAGCACTCAAAGGGAGTGAAGTACCATCAGTCTTGGCCTGGGAATTGTTGAATTATCCTGTACCTGGGATGGAGTGGGAGATTCAAATAAATTGGAAAGCAGAGAGAACAAAGTTGTGAATCCTGTATTAGTATGTTTATTACTAGTACAAACTTTGATCTATTCGATCTCTGGGAGTACACGGTGCAGTCAGGAGCTGTCATGGTGGAAGCTGTTGGTTGTGCAACTAGACATCTGGTGATGATGTCAAGGTCCGGGAGTCATGAGACGTGGAGAGTGGAGATTGTGATGGTGAGAAGCTTCCAGTGATAGGGTAGGAAGAGCCTAAAACTGATGGTGTTAGGTTGCCCGAGGATGATAGACGGGCCGTGATTTGGTGAGGTCGTGTGGTGCAGACTTGTGGACAAGTAGTGAAGGAGGACCTTTAAGGAGGGATGACCGGGACGACTGGTGTTGAGACAAAGGTGATGACGGGGGAATGCTGTTGGATGTTGTGGTGTTGGTGCTGTGACTTGTGTTGGTGGACAGGTCTCTTGTGTGCATGTAGGCAATGGTGTCCTCTGTAAATGTTGAGGGTGGTGGCGATGGAATTGGCAAGGATTTTGGCTGAAAGTCCAAAGGGAGTGGATGCTGCTGGTGTGGGGGAGGTGACGGTAGAAGTACCTGCTGTGTAACTTTCCGTAGATTTTCTATTGGGGTGGGTGTTGACACTCAAGACAGTGAGGACTGCAAGGAGGGTGATGTTAATGGCAGTACCAAAGATGACAGTGAGCAGTCCACGGAGAGGGATGTTGAGGATGGTGGCATGGAAGGCAAAGACTGTATCAATGATGATTTTGATGTAGGTTGCAGTGAAGATGGCAGTAGAGACAACAGTGAGGGGAGTAAGGAAGACAATGTTGAGGGTGATCATTGTAATGTAGGTCATGTCAAGGGTGACGACAATAAAACTGAAGATGACGTAATCTGCAGGGATACAGACAAATGGTTTGATGACTGTGGCAATGGTGACTCGGAAGGACGCAAAAACAGAGGTAGCTGCTGAAGTGGTGGAAGAGATTGTGGTGAGGACGGGAGTGGTGTCCGCATTGGTGCCAGGGGTATGGGCAGGGATAGAGGTGGTGTTAAGGACCCAAGTGTAGAGGTCTGTGAAGGTGACAAAGAAGTAGTCACTTGAGGAGGCAGCGAATGTGTAGACAATGTCACCCGATGGTGCAGATGTGGTAAGGGTGAAAAGGGGTGGACGGAGATTCCAGAAGGGGCGGCTGTGAACACGAGGCTGTGAACATGCGGCTGTGAACATGCGGCTGTGAACACGGTGGTAAGGGTGGCGCCAGGAAAGGAGGCAGAGGACCGGATAGTGATGGTGTGTCCGGGGCTACGGTTGGTACCTGTGTGACGATGGTGAGATTCTGCCCCTTAAAATCGGTGTCCGCCAATATCAGCAACCGGACAATGAATTTGTTTGAGCTCTGATGATGAGGGCGATGCAGGGAAGAGGAGTGGATGGGGGAAAGGCAACGGGAAGAAGAGTGATCGTTGCAATTTAGGTTGCGACAACGGTGGCAGTGATGAGACCGGTGATGAAGCAGTCTGCAAGGCTACAGACAATTGATTTGATGGCGAGGTTAACTCCAAGGGAAGTAGAGACAGAGGTAATAACTGGGGTGGTGGCAGAGATTGTGGTGAGGATAGGGGTGGTGTTGGTGTTGGTGCCATGGAAGAGGGCAGAGGTAGAGGAGATGATGGTGTTGAGGACTTTGGTGTGTAGGTCTGTGAACAGACAAATAGTCGCTTGAGGTGATAGCAAATGCGTAGACGATGTCACCAGATTTGGCAGGGCCAGAGAGGGTGACGGGGGATGGACAGTGGCGGCTGCAAAGGTAGTGATGTACACAGTGGTGCGAGTGGCGACAGGAATGGATGCAGAGGACCAAGTAGCAATGGTGTGTTGGGTGTGGAGGCTGATATCTGTGCAACGTGGCAAGAATCTGCCATCCAAATCTGGCTTCCACCAATATCAACCACTGGACGATGATTTTG
>JALLPC010008864.1:0-10783 GCA_036940045.1 Stephanocyclus meneghinianus | reverse complement strand
TTTGTTGAGATCTCAAAATCAAAGACAATTACAATTATCAGCAAGCCGTTTTGTTTTACTGGTTTAACAAAAACAAATAATTTTTAAAATAATTGTGAAGGCTAATAATTATCAGTCTAGACATTTTGGAAACAGGGTTTGTGTTTGAGCTTTTCAGAATCTGCAATATCCAGCTGTGTTGTTAAGACCCCAGTCAAACTTGCTCTAAAGATCAGAAAGCAAAACAAAAGGTTGATTGTTGAAGTGATATCCAACTTAACAATAAGCTGTTGCAAGTCATCATTAAGATGAGTGGGCATTCAGCAAATTTTCTTTGCTGAGGAAGTCGGCACAAAATGTGGCAGCACCTATTCTTGCCATCAGCAAGTCACAACAGGGGGATTGTTGATTTTGTTTACAACACTAGATTTGGCACTTTTGCCAGCAGTCATCAGCAATCATCATTGCAGATAACCTTTTTCTTCCATAGTTGTTGTCATTGCGTCTTTTATTCCACGTACCCCAGTGAAGACAACTTAAGATGTACAGGTTGTGCCCGAGGTCTTTTCGAGTTTTTTACCTCACATCTTCTTTATCCATCTCATTATTTCAAGGAAGGACAGGTGGAATTTTTGAGACCATTCTCTTGTTTGTTCCATTCATGGCAGAGGAAGCCTCACCATGGAGGGGAAGATTGTCCTACCCATGCAGAAAGGCCCTTTTGTACACAAGGGAGAAGTATGTATCAAAAGGGCTTATAACCTATGTATGCAGGATTTGCTAGTAACTCATGGTTTCTGGCTACATACGGTCCAATAGTTGAGTGCTGATGTAGTACTGAGTCCTGCATGAAGACCTGTTACTAAAGGTGACCAGCTCAGCCTAAATGTGTGGCTACAAGATAGAGTGTATGCACTTGAAGTTGTACCTTTTTCTGGTTTTCTGTTCGAGTCGTATGCAACTATTCTGTAGACCGGTATGTACGCCGCATGTGATGAGCATGTGTAATACATATCCACTTTTGGTATTTAAAGGTCATGATCTTAGAAGCATGTAGATATCTGAGAGAGCTGTGGTGTGGACTGCATGTCCATGGAGACTCCTCTGGCTGACCAGAGAACAATAAAAGAGTTTATAGTAGTTTTCAATTAATCAGTTAAAATCACAATTTCATTCTATTTCACTTTCTAAATTAGTTTAACCTACCCGGCTGTATGTCAGTGGCCACCAAAACACTCCCATATCGTGTCAAACCTGACACATCAGCTTTTGCTAGTAACTTGCTCGTTATTGATAAAAATTCTCAGACAACATGCCCATCCTTGCTAAATGACTTAGTGCATGGCTCAATCATCAAAAATGGTCAGAATAGATGGTCTTAAGCTGCATTGAGAGTTTTTAGTGATATCTGCTCAATAAGTCACCTCTTAAGTACACAGCAGTCGTCATGAGGTTTGGTATCACTTTACTAGAAAAAGCTGGCAGTTCTTGGACAATAGAACACCAATATCCTAGAGAACTCCAGACATAGATCAATAATAAAAAGAGGCAATGGCAGTGGATGTTAGTGAGGTGTCTTGATAATTTTTTGATGATATTTGCACCTTGGGTTGTCTTGCTGTTGCGTGGCAGTGAAGAGTATCTGTAAGTACCTGTATAAGTACGAGTATATGTTTGCTATGACCCATACATAGGTATATATACTGGATTTATACTGGATTTTGTACTTATTTCATTACAAAAAAGTACCAATTGACCTGAATTAACGTGAATTAAAGGTGGGATGAATAGAATTAGTAATCACACATTATTCGTTAGCTTAATATTAATACAACCTACGTATAGCATATCAGTGTTGATGAGGTAGACTGAATGAAGTCTTTTTGACTGAATAAAGTCTAATCTTGTATGCTCCAGAGAATTGTGTGTACTAAGACTTAAGCCAAGCCAAACACACAACTAGATTACCTCTGGTGACAATAATCTAAGTTTCATTTAAGAACAAAGGTTGTCAGTTGTCAGCAGTTTAAATTATATCATCTTTCTCCTACAGCACCAGATGGGTTTGTTTCTAAGTAGAGCTCATAACTTTTTTGGTCTTGCCAAATCTGTTTATTTTTTGACATGCAATCTAATGGTTTCCTATGTAAAAAACATATCACCCATGCCCCCAAAGAAGAAAACCATGATGCTTGGCATCAGAGCTCGATACTGGGTGCTCCTCCTAGACTTGTTCTGTTCCTCAAAAGAGTTTGAGAAAGCCACTCCTAGCAAGGATGCCAGGCAGAGGCTTAACAAACTCATTGTCGTGCATCAAGGCACACACACATGACAAGGAAAGCCATATTGCACCATTTGGTTCTCATTGGAGACACTTCCAGGAGTCGAGCTCATTGCTGCAGTGATTTGTCTACATCATCGCTGAATGCCCTTGTGACAAGTTCTTTGATGCTGCTATATGCCTATAGCATACCCTCAAGTAGGCAATGTTGTGAACAAACCAACAGGCCAGGAGATACTTGGCAAAGTGATTGATGAGCAAATTGCTCACCACTCTGGTGATGTACAAAAAGATATTGCAGCCCCCCTTGCACAAGGGATGACTGTTGATGACAGCAATGAGCCTGCTCCCAAAACTATTCCTCCTCCTAATCTCTGCAATGAAATCTTTAAGAGTACTGGCCTTTTGGGAGGCCAACAATATAAATGGAATGGCATCTGCCAGCACGAGGTTGGGTCGAGTGAATCAGTGGAGGGGCAGTTGTATGGAGAGCAGTACAACATGTGGTGCATGAAGGAGCCAGATTATCTCTGCAAGATGTTTGGGACAGTAGGAAGGTTGCACGCAATAGATGATCATGAACACATAAGGGTTTGGACAGAGGGTTGTGTTCAGAAGGTGGCATGTTTCAAATATTCAGAGCCCTTCACTCTTGACTTCAATTATAGCAACGTGGTTAATGACCACAACAATCTTCATCATCAGGTCCCTTCCATTAAAATAATTTGTCAAACAATTTGCTAGGCTTGTCGTATGTTTGTATTCCTGGTTGAGGTGACGGAGATCAACACATACCTCACCATTAGTCACTTTGTGTGGAAAGAAGGAGATGTTTTGAGTCTTATTGTTATGGAAGAGATGCTTTTAGACAAAGTAAGAGGGCAACACTTTCCAGAAATGTACATATGTTGGAGATGGTGCATTTTTTGCAAAGTGTTGAATAGTTATGAATTGGGACGTACCAGTAGGGGGTGCACTGACAAAAGGGTGAAATTTTTTTCCCTCTCAAACTGGAATGAATTTAACACACATGGTGGGTATAGGTCTAACTAGAATATATACCAAGTTTGAGGACCAAAAAAGGTCAAGAAGTGATGTTTTGGTAGTCTTTTGTACCCAATATTCGAAAATTACTAGTGACTGGACTAGTGACTCACAGTTTTGCTAGTATTCTGCCATATAATATGCTAGCTTCGTGGTTCACAATATCAAATTAATATTATATTAATGTTGCTAAGACAAAGGAAACAACGCCAAGCAATCAGATCATTTATAATAACAGCTTAATTTAAATTTAAATATCTTTTTTACCGAAATACTGCCTCCATGCACCTTTTGTTGCTTTCCCCGGGTTCCATTTTGATGACAGCAACTTCTCTTTTGTAACTGACTGCTCCCCTGGATTGAGACAATCCTGACTCCATTTAATATAGACACAATTGGTTTTTGCATTGCACACTGACTGTACTATCCCATGACACCAATTTACATAGCTAGTACCATCCTGTTCATCATATTGAAACAACATTTCAATACGAAATCCAACAAAAGAGTCATCAACAATGGGCATGATTGTAGACTGTTTTGCTGACCAACGATCAGTCTTTCCTTCTTGTTCAAGTTTATCTCGCTCTTCATGTGCACTTGTTTTGAATTGTTCCATTTCATCTTCATTACCCGCTTCATAGACAAATGATAATTCAGATGTCGTGCCAAGAAGTTGTAACTCCGGCGGTGAGGGAAACTTTATAGGCGGTTCAACTGGAATTGGCAATTCATTGGCCATAGGGATCACCGTTTCTATCAAATGTTCCAATAGTTTTTTTGAGGAAAATGTCACCCCACTTTTAGACCATGGATGATGTGCATCTTCCCATCCAAGACCCAAATAGCGAATCAAAATTTGCTCCTTTACAGCATTCAGTCTGGCAGACTCACTATTGAGCTGCCTGTATACTGACTGTGCATGCTCCACAGTCTTCCAGCATCGTGGAGAGTGATACTGTTCCCACAACTCTATTGCAACAATGTACTCTTCTCTGCACTTTGCAATCTTTTTTCTGCGTGCAATTTCTTCTTTTTGTTGGCGTGACTCCTTTTGCTTACGAAGAGCATCGTCGAAGCATATCCTAGCATTAGCTGCTCCACGTCTAGCTGCCTCAATGATTGATTGTTGGAGTTCAACTGGTAAAGCATGGAAGCATCCATAGATGCGATTTAATTTTCCATTTTTTGATGATCTTCCAGATACCAATGCATTGTGACCTCGTCCAAAGTCATTATTTGCTCTCGTCTGCCCTTCTCCCGCTGCACTATCCAATCGTATTGTACCACTTGTTTTGAGAGAATGAGTTGAAGAAGCATGATTTGATTCGGCGATGCTGTTACTCGCCTCTTTGTGAAGGCATGCAATCCTATCTTCAGGGTTGACTACTGCTGCACTATACTTACCCCCAATACTTGAAAGGTATGCAGATGTTGCTTTGGAGGTATCTCGAAATTCCATAAGAAATGTCGATGCAGCATCCTCAGCTAGCCTGCATGCAATTATGTTCGTCTGACGAATATCGGCTCTGGTGGGATAGAACAATTCGGCACGAAGTTCATCATACGGCAACACTCTACTGTCTTCCGAATTAGTTCCCCCAACACGTTGGCTTTGCTTCTCAGTGAACATGAACTCAAGAAATGCTGCAAACGGATCCACTTTATCTGCTATTTGCAAAAACATGTCCATCATAAAGTCTTCATCCAATAAAAGCTCTCCGTTCTTTGATATCTCCTCAAACCGATCCTCCATGATGTCCAATAATGTCCCCATATCATAGTAACTGAAGTCGTAATTACCTAAGTCTTTTGAATTACCAGCTAGCCATCTTGTTGGGAGACAAATTGCAATATGAAGTATGGACAGAACACGAAGCAGGGCAACCATTTCTGTTGATCGCAATACAGAGAATAGTTTGCGTTGTAAGATGCTGTCGCTCCCAATACCGATGGAAAGTCGCCAATGGAGGAATTGAAGATAGTATGGAAGGTTCATCAATACTGCTGGTGCACCCTCTACACCAAGATCTTGCCTAGAACCCCCACATGCACGAAGAATTGGGTACAGATATGATGTTGGATGGTATACTCGCATCCACTGTTCAAACATTGAACCGTGGCCCTTGGCATAGTTTGCAGTTAGTCCAAACTCCTTCTCAATGCATCTGAGCAAGTCCTCAATCTCTGTCGACATACGTAGGATTGGAGGCATCTTGGCAAGGTCATTTTCTAGAATTTCGGCTAATGTTTTGCTCAACTGTTTAGTAACAGCGCCAAACCATACATTTCTAAGATGCTGCCAACAATCGCCTTCGAAAATTTTGATGTTTTCTTCATTCCATCCTTTTTCGATCGCTATTTGCCTAATCTGTTCAATGAGTAACCGTCGAAACTTACGTGCAGTATTGCAAGTGTCGACCATGACCATACCCTTGCCTGCAAGTTTTGCTAAAGACAGGTCACCTGCAGATGGGATGAGAGAAAGTAAGTTTGTATTGTCTGGAAACATTTCCATTGTAACAGACCGCCAATAGTCAAGCAACTGTCCACTTTCTTTGAAACATGTCAAGATACTGGATACTAGATATTCAGAGGTTTCATTCTCCGCAAGGATTGATGTAGACAATGTTACAGTTTTGTATCCACCATCTGTCAAAATTCCAATGATGACATTTTGGATGGAAGTTTGACGTCTGCTAGTTCCATCAGAGAATAGTTGTGAGAATGTTGTTGCATTACCAATCTGGTAGGCTGCAAGTGTTTTGGTAACCTGTAGCAAAATTGTGCGTGCTGCACGAACAAATCTCAAACTTGGTAGCTCATGAATGATCTTGTGTTTGGGAAACAGAATTTCAACAACGGTTAGAATATTTGCAGACACGCACGATGGTTGAGTCCGATGTGCTAACATTTCCAACACAATTTGTATAACCCTATAGTCCCAGCTTTTCTTTGTTTTCTTTACTAATGAATAATCTGCTAGTTTCTGAGAGAACACAAGCATAAGTGAAACATGTAAAGAGAAATGTCCAATGCATTTAAGTTATGACAGCATGTACTCACATGTATCTCTTCCACTGCTTCGTTCAATTGTTCCTCATATTCTTGCACTGTCTCTTCGTGAGTGAATTGTAATAGCTCAATGATATTGTTACAATCTTGAATGTCCCTTTTCAATGTGGTGACTAAGACCTGCTCGTCTCTTACTTCGTCAGAAAGGAAATCAACCTCTTCTTTCTTCAAATTAAGTTCATCCGATAAAGCTTTAGCTCGCTCCCTAAACTTTGATCTGTCTTTCTCCGTAATTCGCACCATTTGGCGTGCATCCATGATTTCATCAAGTAACTCATTGAACATTTGTTGCATGCCGCTTAATTCTTCCATAAACTTACGAATTCGTGCATTTTTTGAATGAATTGCTTCGGAATGAGATTTCTGTAGATGAGTCAGTTTCTCTCTGTGTTGGCTTTTCATATCGTTAATGAGAAGCTTGTGGTCTTGAATAATCTTTAGCTGGCGTCGATGTGTGTCCTTGGCATCCAATTTGTACTTTAAAGCAATTGCATTTGCTTTCTGGATGGGGAATAGTGCAACAGATACATGTTGAGAAACAATTTTAAATATATTGTCAATGCATTAGTGGATTGATAAAAGTGGTACTGTACCTGAAGCTCTTTCTGCATTTCAGAAACTGCATGATTATGCTCTTTTTCAAGTGCAGTAAGTTTTTTAATATGATTATTCTGAATACATGAAATCTCTCGAGCATGGCTTTTGTCATTCAAACTCAATTGCCGGCTGTGCTCTTCCCTCAGCTGCAAGATCTCTTCCTTATGCTTCGACTCCATTACATTCTCTTTCTTTTTACTTTTTGCCTAATGAGATGAAGAAGATATTGTATAAGTCGAAATATAGAGAGCAGCAAACAAACAATACAACAAGAATTACCTTCTGCATTTCAAGAACACATTGGTGAGAAGTGTTGCATTTTGACAACTTTTCTTCACATTGCTTTTCCAAGCGGTTGAGTACTGCTGTGCTCTTTTTCTGCTCTTTTGTAAAGCTAGACTGAACATTTTCAATAGATGCTTTCAAGCTTGCCTCAATCTTCCTCTTCTTTTTATTCACTTCTCGGACAGAAGCCCTTGCACTCTGCAGACTGACAGAGATCTTTTTGTTCTTCTCTCCGAGGATATCTGCCTTCTTTGAAGCTGCTTCCTTTTGTGTTTGCATAACTTTCAGCGCACTTGCTTGCTGCCTCACTTTTGACTCAAGCTCCCTCTTTGTTTTCTTTCTAGTTGCACCCTGACATATTGCTGGTTGATTGTCAGGTGGATCTACAACCCCAGACAACGAAGGTGCAGCAGTACTTTCATGAGATGGCGGTACGGTAGGATGCACAATGGTCTTCATTTGAGCTCCGGTTTTGATGTTCCGGGTAAACTTTGGTCGGGAGCGTTTGCCTTTGAATACACCAGTTTTGGTAGGTACGACTGGGAGTTCTTTGGCCGACGAATCCTCCATGATTGCACACAATTCTGTTAAAGTGGGAGGGCACGAATTAGAGATGTCAACACAAAAAGTTGTACGTCAACTTTAGAACATTACTCACTTTTTTTCACTTGTTTAAATCAGAAAAGGGCACTATTGGTGAGCACAAGTTAAACAAGAACTGGTGCTTATATGGATGAAAAAGAGTTAGTAGTAGTGGAGATGGTTAGAGAGGAGGTTTTCATCGTCGCGATGTAAAATTGCACCATTTTTTGATGGTGTAGAACATGATGTCGCGAGCGCACGCTTTTTTGTATGGTTTTTGCATGGTGTAATTCTCACGTACCATCACGATCATCGCAAAAATGCATGATCGTGGAATGCAGCGGCACGCGCCTTGTTTGCCCGCGTGCCGCTGTATTCTTGGAATTCGCAGAGGACTCAATACTGCGAAGATATTTGGGAAACAAGTTGGGATATTGGCTCAAAATTTGAGCGATGTAATTGAAACAGTCACAAAAAATGACGGAGGGAGTGCGCGATGTGTGCCCCCTGGCCGGGGCGTCTCGTTTTTTTACTCACACTTATTTTGAGGGAGACAGCAAGACCATTTTTNCCGGGGCGTCTCGTTTTTTTACTCACACTTATTTTGAGGGAGACAGCAAGACCATTTTTCCTTCTTTATATCCAAAAGATATGTGGTAAGTAAAAAAATATCAGTGCACCCCCTAATTCAAGAATGCAAGCACTCCTGGTATTCCCAATTGCATGGGAGCAATTGATGCCATCCTCATCTGTACATTGAAACCAAATCTTAAAGATGCAAACAAATCAGGTATTGGCCAAATGACATTTTTTGTGGAAAAGTGGCCTGGATTGTCAAGCTGTTTCTGATTGCCATGGGCTCATCCTCAATATTTCTAAGAATTACAAAGGTTCCAGTTCGATTGTATTGCATTCAAAGGAAGTGACTTATACCATCATCTTCAAAATGGTTCAATGAAGAAAGATGTAACTGTCTCAGGTTCTTACTATTTGGTGATTATGCATATTTGAATTCATCCTTTGTAGCAACACCATATCTCAATGTGTCTAGAGATCCCAAAAAGAAGACATAAGATGACTATAACTTTTATCATCCTCAGCTTTGCATTTGAGTTGAATGTTCCTTTGGTATGCTTGTTCATTGATGGAGTGTACTTCAGACAGCTTTTCCGAGAACTATATCAGTGAATAAAAATGTTTCGACTGTTGTTGTGTTGGCTAAACTTCACATTTTTTGCATCAGTCAATTGGATATTTCAGATGACATACCTCTTTTGTTAACTACTGGTGAGAAAAAATTAAGAATGATACAAATGGGTACATTGAATTAACTGATGATAACAAACATGAGACAAATGATCTCGTTGTTTTGATGCATGTTGGTCATCATTTTGATGACATTCCAAGGAATATTTTGGAAAACTACAGATATATTTTGGATCAACGTGAAGAAGTGTTGCCAAGGGAATTATTTTGTTGCATCTGGGCATTTGGCACAGCCAACAGTAATGACAAGGGAATAATTATGCTTGTTTGTTTACCTACCATAGATGCTTCTAGAGAACATTTCAAACAATGTGGAAGATTTTTACATGTATGAAAATATAATAAATTGTCACAAAGTCTAAAAATCATCCCGTTTACTTTGCATCTCAATTAAGATGTATCGGACTTAGCCCAAAAGTCCTAAATGCCTATACACGTCAGGTATTGCTGGCTGGATAGATCAACACAGACTGTTTTCTTATGTGACATATTCAAACTTCCTTTTAGTTCACTCTGCAATCAAGAGGATGATGCACAGATGAGGGGATGCTGATGGTATAGTTACGAGAACACAAAGATCATTCATTGATGAGGTTAACATTTACACTGTTAAAAAGTTGATGAACTTTTTAGTTCAAGTTACTTATAAAATCATTCCATTGATTACACTACCTAATTCACAAAAAAATCACTTGTTGCAAGGAATATTGTGGCAAACTACAGGTATATATTGGGTCAAAGTGAAGGAAGTTCTGCCAAGGGAAGTACTTCATAGTTATTTTGCATCTGGATATTGGGCACGGCAAGCAGTAATTGATGGAAATAATGTCGTCAAATTCCTTACTAAAATTATCAATTGTTCAAACATTTCATCAATTAAGACTACAATTACTCTTTTCATGGGTGTAATGAAGAGTTCTGAGTTTGTTGAGATTTGCATTAATTTCTTCATCAATGGCCAACACTTCCTTCACAACTTCATCATTAAGGGCTTTGTTTGTCAAAATCTCTTCTGATGCTAGGTGAATATTCCATTCCACTTGTCAGCCATGAGCTGCCAGACTAACAGTCTCCTCAGCTCCTCCATATTTTTTTGATGTCCATGCGGCTACCTTGTAGATTATGGTGTGTATGGAAAGTTCTTTTAATCTCATCATGATCAATCAGAGCATGAATCAAATGAAGCATTGGATTCTTCCCAAAAAAATTTATAACCAGATGATGCTACAGCACTTTCTACATTTGTATTATCTCTTGCTGCAAACTCCACCAAATCTGTGCAAACAGCAAGGATCTTTTGGATAAATATGATATCATCATCCCCAGTGATGGGGTGTTGTGACAAACACTCTTGAGCATTAGATGTCAACCATTTATTTGGATGTGAGGTGCGTGATTTGTCACCACTCTCAATGTTGAACTGCTGCAAATTTTTGGTGCTCAGCTCATTGGTTGAAGGCTTAATATCACTCGTTTTCCTTAAAAAACTCCCTGGTAAAATGGACAGATCAACATATGGATCACCTTCGCCATTGCAAATCCCCTCACAAAGAATAGCAAGATATTTCAATGAACTGCCATTTGAGAAATGAAGCAGTTCAGACTTTACCTAATTAAATGTTTCATTTTGGGATTGAGTCACACCAATAGTGGGGTTATCATCATTATTTAAAT
>JALLPC010007976.1:0-10247 GCA_036940045.1 Stephanocyclus meneghinianus | reverse complement strand
ATTTTCCTTCCACAGAACCTTCCCCAGCTTCTGGCTTAGGTCATTAGGTTGCCATAGTTTAGAAGGGTTGGCTAATTTTGCCTTGGCTTCTTGTTGGGCTCTCATGTTCTTTGCAGGTGCTAATGGAGGTTTGGTCAAAGGGATGCTATTAGAACAATTGCATCTCTTTTTCTGTGCAGAAGTAGGAAGACTAGGGCATGGCTGTGAAGGAAGAGAAGCTGTAGAGAGTTGCTTTGTAACAGCATGTGTGATACGCTGGTTGTCTGGTACAATGTTATTCGCCCTTGGAAGTGGTGCAGATGGTGTGGGCACCTTTGAAGCTGGTGCTTGTCATGGTTCTGAGCATTGTTGTACAATCTTGTTGAAGTGCTGTTGGTTTATAGTGGAATCATGTAAAATGTTGGACATGAAATCAGGTATAAACCATTAATGGCATGAATACATGATGAAATGGCTCGGATTCTTTTGTCCGCGGGCAAGATGGAATGATTTGTAATTCTCTTGTGCTGAAACTGGATGATGTCACTGAAGCATTCACTGTTGGTGTGTTTGATATGGCATTTGTTGGTTAGATAATGTTCAAGGGGTGTGTTTCAGTACTACTTGTCAACTGAGTGGAAAGCCCAGGTGCTGTGGGAGTCACTTTTGTGGTGGACTTGAACATTGCAGCCCATAGGATCCAAAGGCATCTTGTTGTAGTCAAAAGGACCATTCATATGGGCATATGCAGAAATGGTAGGGGTGGCATTGGATTGGAATAACAGGTTGGTTGTGATTTTGGCTTGGGACAGTAATTCATCCCAAAGTTTTAAAAGAAAATCATCAGCTAACCCAGCAAGGATGATGAGGAAGTGAGCTTTAAAATTTCAGATGGCAACTTCAACAGCATTACCCCAATGGCATCCAGGTGGTACCAGTTTGTATGCCATCTTTTACTTGTCTCAGATTAAAACTTTCATGGCCGCAGAAATTTTGTTGTCAAGAAGGTGCTTTTTGGGAACAATGCCTGATTGCTTGAGTCAAAGGAGTAGTTTCTCATAGGCACCCTTGAGTTCAGGGTCAGTTTGATTTTTAATGGGCTCGACCAGGATTTCGCTGCTGTCAATTTAAACCATCACCATAATGTACTTATTGCCAGACTGGGAACATGTGGGGAACTATCCAGTTTGGTTGGTGAAAACTGTTTCACGAACGTCATATATGTTGACATAGACATCTTGTTCTTTTTTACCATGAAGTTGGTTAGAATGGACTTTGTCAAAAGGTTTAGGCTTGGTGGAATGTACATTTTTCTGCTTTGATTGAGATGAACTTTGGTTGTTTCAGTGGTTTGGGGGTAAGACTCCTTGACATGTTTTGTGGTTAGTAATGGCCAGCCAATAAAATTATCAGCTTTGATTTGAGCCGTGTAGATTTGACAGGATACCCACAGATGACATGCATCCATTTGCTAGTTAGCTTGGTGGAAGGTAAGTTGTAGACACTGTTGGCTTGTTGGAGGAAAGCGCTTGCTTGTTTGGATGGCTTTCTGGGTTGCCATTGCCCTTTATGTTGGGTTGAAGGGATGCGATAGCAACAGTGATCCCATATGCCAATAAGAATGGGTTCACCCTTGCAAGTGATGAAGACATCTTCTTCACAGTGAACTGTGACACCATCTTTTTTGAAAATGAACATGGTACCATCATCAGAGACTTTGGCCATACTCATCAGTGATTGTGGCAAGTTGTCAAATGTGTTGGCTTTGCTAGCATGTTGAGAGAACCCTGGGAAAGGGAGTTTGGATTCATGCTTGGCATGGCTGATTTCACCATTGGTTACAGCAACTTGCTTAGGAGAGGGATGTAGGATAGGTAGCTTGGCAGCAAGCCAATCAGCGTCATTGAGATAGTGGTCATCTGCACTTGATTTATAGGTGATCAATAGAAGATAATTGATGGAGAAGATGCATACTTGATGTGAATTGTCAAATTGTATGTGGTTGGCTTGTCAGAAAAATTGCAAGGTATGCTGAATGGCCATGGCAAATGCATATCCCACATTGCAGCCATTTGTAGAATTGAGATAGGATTGGGTTGCATTTGGTGGCCTTTGTTAATGGCCAGACTTTGCTGGGACGGGTTGTTTTTGGCTTTGTCAGTACATATGTCTTCAGCCCAAGTGATGTGATTGTCAAGCAATTTGTTTTCTGCAGTGATGTGAATTGTGTTTGTTAAAATGCTAATAACTTCTTGGGGGCCTTGCATTTGTATGTGCTAGGACTCTTTTATTTTCCAAGGGTTGTGTTGATTCAATGTTGTTGGGTGGGTCTGCTGTGTATTCAGATAGGGTAGCATATAAATTACTAAGGTGGTTGTAGAAATAGAAAGATGGTTTTGGTTTTGAAATTGGGTTAGTTTTACAACCCTTTTTAACCTCAAACCAATCATTCTGTGATCTCTCGTGAACAGCTGGACCACCCTGTCATTTCTTGTCCTTTTCCTTGTCTTTGAACTGCTTTTGTGTCACATAGTCAACACCAAGCTTCTTGCAAACCCACTCCAGTTGCCAACCCTTTTGTTAAGGGTTGAAAAAACTATCCTCCTCCAAAATGCGATAGTGCATGGCACACTGCTTTACTTTGTTGCAGTGCTTGCACTCAATGCTCTCATAGCAGTCACCTCTGGAATGACTCCTGCTCCTGTCCCAACAATGACTGTTGCTACATCCACACCAATCCCTGTTTCCCTTCATTTGCAAACAGCAAGTGTTAGTGGATGAATCACTGTAAGAGGTTGCTGTGGAGGCCTGTTCAATTGTTGCATCATTGTTAATATTGTAGTTGCCATTGCAACCATTGAGTAATTGAACAACAAGGTTGACAACCAATGCAGATTCAGCCACTGCCGTGGGTGCTTCCAATAGATTGTTAACCGTGTCTGCCCCCATGAAGAGGGAGAGCATGTCCAAGATGTTTGTTCATGGTGGATGTGATTGTACTGGTACTTTTGGCAGATTGCTTGGAAGGCGGTGTGAAAATCCCATCCCCATTTGTATTTCTGCATGGTTTGACTTGATGAAGTAAATGGAATTCAAGGATGGATGGCCCAGCAACAATGCCGATGGATCTAAGCCTGCCTGCATTGGCATTGAGGCCATCAGAGTTGATGTGCACTTTAAATTGGAAGTTGAACTTTGTGTTGACCACTGTATTGAGTTGGGCGTGAACTTTGTTGGGAGTGGAACAATCGGCACCATTTCTGATGGCCTCCAAAAGTTGCTCGATGGTCTAATCATTGATTGATTTGAAGTCAGAGCCATTAGTAGTGCGGAGGATTGGGTCAGTGATGTTCTTGCAGTTGTTAGTGATGGATGCACCAATTGCTTCTTTAACTCTGGTGGTCATTTGGATGCACGTGTTGATTTGTTCAGCTTTGTCATTGGCATTGGTGCATGATGTAATCTCGGGAGTGTGGTTTTTTTCAGTGGGTTTGGCATGTGTTTCCTTGTGGTGAGGTTTTTGTGGTGTTGAAGGACAGAAGCAGTGGTGTGGATGTTGGTAGACTTGATGATGGTGAGTGCAGAGCCATTGTAGCATAATTTGAGGGCACTGTCTTGGTTGGTGCTGCCGCCAGGGATGAATTGTTTCTTGAGGTCACATTCAAGTGTGTCAATCCAGCTGGAGGCAGATTCGACATTGTATTGTCCTGCAGCATTCATGGGGAGCTTGTGTTTGGTTAGCAAATCAAGAACAAGAGTTTTGGCTGCATAGCGGGTGGTCACAGTGACATCTGCCATGGTTGTGCTGTGGGGATTGTATTAACCAGAACTACTGAAGAGCTGTTATCAAATTGATAATCATGATCTAACTGTTCTGGTTACTTATGATTATCTATTTGATACTGCTATCTGTGAGTGCATTTGTTGTGTCTCTTGTGTACTGAGTTAGCACAGTGAGTGGGACTAAGTTCCAGGTGGAACTAGGATCATCAATCAAAAGGGCTGATAACCTGTGTATGTAGGTTGGCTAGCAACTGATTGTTCTGGTTACATTCTGTCCAGTGGTTGAGTACTGATGCAGTAGTGAGTACTTTGTAAGATCTACTGACTACAGGTGACCATCTCAGTCTAAATGAGTGGTACAAGATGGTATGAGTGCACTTGGAGTGGTACCTTTCCCTGAATACCTGTACGAGGATATGCAACTATGCTGTAGACCAGTATGTTGCGGTTTGTAATAAGCATGTGTAGTTTGTATCCACTTTTGATATTTAAAGGTTGCAATCTTGAGCTATGTAAAAATCTCTGAGAGAGCTGTGCTCTGGACTGCATCTCTATGGGGACTCCTCTGACCGACAGAAGGAGCAAAGAAAGAGTTTCTTAGCTTTTGCATATTAATAATAATTCCACTTTTCCCATCAACTTTAAATTATTTCCTCAATTTACCTATCAACGCCTAACCGACTATTATAATAGCATATAAAGATGGTTACCCTACTGTCATTGAAGATGTCCTTGGCTTTTTCTTCCATAAAAATCTACACCTCCAATCATCTCCACTTCTGAAAACAGTGTGACTCACTTGTACGCATTATGCATGGCAATGTCTGGTCCCATAATCTTTGCCTGATTGCTTGTTGAGTTCATTTTTGTGCTGGGGGCCAGTAGAAAATGTAAAAATTATGAGATTGAACAAAATGAATACGGGCCCTTACATTTAAATTAAATAAAGGAATTGTTATCAGATTGCATAATTTGGGAGCCCTTTATTTCTACTAGTTCAATTTTGTTGAGTAGAAATTTTTTACTCATCCAAAGTATGCTGATATATGTCCTTAATTTTTTGTATCTACCATAAAACTCAATCTATAAGAACACCCTTGGTCATAGTCACACTTTGCAAAAAATGTCAAATTTAGGGACATTTTTCTAGCCTTTAAAAACTTATTTTTGTAGAAGTTAAATGGAACTAGATTGTTTCAAGAAAGATTTTCCCATATGCTGGGCTCCCCATAACTCCTCTTTGTTCTTGAGATATGGCATTCCCTGCAAAACTCACCACACATCACCTCTTTATTCTTGGTGGGCTTACATACCACCATCTAGATTTTTCAGCAAACTAAAGTTGTTTCATTCTCCTGCCTGTTGTTGGTTTTATTGCTACCAATAATGGGTGCACTTGCCCGGAGCACCTTGTTGGTTGTGGAAATTCTCTTTTGTTGGAAAGACCATTGAACATTTGCAGAGTCTTGTGTGGCTTTGAAAGACTTCTCGGAGTAAACTGGCCAACATTTTTCTTCTTTGTGATGAAACTGATGGCTGCAATATTGCTTTCCTCCCAAGAGAACATGCAGTTGGTGCAAGGGGATTGTTCCTTGGATGGCGTACGTGTGAGGATGCTGGAGGTATACACTCCCAAGCATCCCAACAGCCACTGTCGTGCACTTTATCACCACAATTGGAGGGATGTGGTTGCAGAGATTGTAGATGACAATCAAAATTAGTTGATCGTTTTTAATAATTAAACTAAACAATGTGTTAAGACAAATTAACCTTAAATTCACTAATCAATTACCAATATTAATAGTAATTAGCTTACCCACTCAAATCCCCCTTTTCCACACTCTCTTGCAGGTTTCTGTTTTTAGCATCCAATACACTTCAACACCCCATGTTGCCATCAACTTGCAGGGTGGTGTTGCTCTGGCATTGCCATTTTGGGCTCCCTCCAAGTCTTGAGAATCGAAATGAAAGACACTGTTTGATGAGGTGAGATGGGACCTCTAGTCAGAAAGACAACAACAAAGAGGTGGGCAGTGAGTGGACAATATTTAAAAACTACAGTAATATAAAGACAATTTGGCAGAAATGATGAACGACATAAAAAATGAGATAGAAGCAGAGTATTCTACCATTAAATTGGTGATAAAGTCACCCACAATGTCTTGAATTTAGATGATATCACTGATTTTTGGTGAGGAATCAAGTAAGTAAAATAAAATCAATACAGACCATAGACAGTAACATATTACTATCCTTTCTATTATGACTCCTCTTGTTCCTGTCAATTTAGTTTGGGGGTAGAAGGCTTTGTACCCTCTTGCCCACTCGTCACTCACCTTTTTTTGCCCACACCATGGCAAATCCCCTCCCTCTCCAACTGCAATCTTGGTATTTACTTTGGATGAAAGAGGTTTGTGAACTTGAAAACAGGTTCGCAGAGTTTCATTGTGATTGCTATTTCCCATGTACGGACTGCATCATGATCGGGCTTTCTGATTGCAAAAACCTATGTGATCACTCATGTGATTTGAAGTAGTACTGCATGAGCACATTTCCGAATTGTGGTAGGTTGTGACTAAAAGTTATTCCATTTCTTTTGTTGATGTTGAAAAAATTACTTTAAATTGTAAAAGACTTATTATTCAAATTTTATTTCTTGTCACTGATTTTGGCAGTCTGCAATGGCTAGGATGCATAGAAAAGACTGTTCGGAATGTTGGGAGTTTGTTTGGTGCCGTTTGTTGGCAGATGCAACAATCCAACAAGTCTACCTATTAGTTATTCAGTTTACATTCAAACTACTTATATTATCAATTAGTTTTGTTTTGTTAATATAAAAATAAATTAGTTTACACTCTAAATCTATAACTGTGCTCTCCCATCATGGAGATCAAAACAAGCTACAAGATCATCAGTTGCCATTGCCAGCAGATGTAACATTACACCAAAGCCATGCAATATTCTCACCAGCAGCAGCACGATGCTGCAACCAATATGGTGCACATCACATGTGTGTCAATTGTTTGTGACAACAATACCATCAAATAGCAGAAGCCATTCTGGAGGTGGGAGTAGTGCAAAACATTTTTGTCATCAAATAATTACTACCATTGACAACATATGTAAGACGGCATAACCTAATTTGCTGATCACCTGTTTTGTTACCAAATGGATACCCAAANTGTAAGACGGCATAACCTAATTTGCTGATCACCTGTTTTGTTACCAAATGGATACCCAAACTGGACAGACCATCCAACATCAAAAATAGAGTCCTGAAAGATTGTGCACTGAAGATTTTTTTACCACAAAGTTCATGTGGCATATACACTACTTTGTATACTATGCAGTCACATTGTATGGTACTTTTACAGTGAAAAAAACATATGTAAGTTTGATAGATCAGACAAATCACAATTTGGGAATGGTATCTATTCTTCATGAATGAATATCAACAATTTAACTAATGCAGTCATATTGGTTGAATAATTACTAATAGATTAATGTGCAAAATTGGTCACTTGATTGCAGAGATATCTGTCATCTGTCATAGATTTGCACCAATTTAGGTGATCAGGAAATAAGGTTATACAGCCTCATGTACCCACCAAAATAGCAAGATGATTGTGGTAATGTGTAGTGTGTCCACATCAATCAATCATAACTTTTGAACCACAATGAGCTACTGGGAGCCAGTCCCGCAATGGAAAATCTATTAATATGGAATTTATGTAGAGAAACAGGTCTAAAGGCCTGAAAACAAAAAATGGCAAGAAAACAGTTGAGATTTTGTAGAATGAGAAGACCTCACTGATATGCTTACTCACCACAATTTCATATTTTTTCTTTAAGTTACATGCTTATTTCACCCAGGAACTCCATCATAGACACTGCCCCTTGACTGAGGACATGTCATGTGTCTAGACATCACATTTTATGGTAGCTGCTATTACCTTTTTTGCACTAGACAATTAGAGCTATTTTTGTCTCTCATCACCGGCATTGCTCTCAGCACTCTCATATTGTGCTTCACTATGATCATCATTTGATGTGTAGCTTTTAGTAATTGATTACCTTAATTTCCGCCTGCATCTTAAATCAACCAGTTCCCTATGTTATCTTATGACATGGGTCCCAGGTTAGAGGAAATCAAATCATCCTCATCAACTTCCAATTTTCCAAGAATTTGGTATCCTCATCTATTTTCAAGTCTCCAAGAATTCTACTAATGGCACTGGTGGATTGTAAAGTAGTCTCATCCCCAACACAACTTTCTTTACTTGCTTTGCTATCCCCATCAAGTGACATGGGCATTTCATCTTGCTTGACTCAAGGTCTTACTGCTGATCATGCTTTGTTTGTTGCCGGTGCCGCCGTCCTGGAAAATTCTCTTATCACTGACAGTGATGCTTCTTCCACAGATGCATCATTTGTAAAATCTCAAATACTCTGTCGTTTCTCACCTATTCATAGCACACTTTCATCTGAGCAGACACAGGTGAGAGATTAAAGTGCTGAATGGTGGCAGTGCTGATGTTGAAGATGGTGGGGCCTTGCTCCAACAAGTGGGCAAAGGTGCCGTACATGCAGATGATGACCAACAACCAGCAACAGGTGAATCAGCATCCTTTAATGCATCCAACAACCAACAGCAACCACATCTCAAACAGCAACGCACTGAACAATTTTAATCTTCTTCTTTTCAGTGCACATCATGATAAAATTCACAAATCTGGAATGCAGACACAAACTTCTGAACTTGGTCCCACTGTCCCCAACCAGGACCCCATTTTGGACAAGTCAACGCCTAGCACTGAAGCACCAGGCACACCGTTCAACACTTCCACCGCCGCAGACAAGGCTTCCAAATAAAAATACCCCAGGCTATTAATTTTAAAAAAATGTGCTTGCAAATCCAGAGCTTTCCCCACTATCATTGACGACCACTCAGGGCAATTTGCAGCACTCCTTTCATCCAAAAATGCTTAATGGAGTAGTACTGTATCACGATCATCGTGAACATGCAGAGTGTGACCTTGTCTAAAGAGGTGCCTTCCAGCGGTCGGTCATGTACAGTTTTAAAGTCATAATTTTTGATGGCCTCCTCCTTTGCAATTATGTGTTCATCCAGTTCTTTTCCATAGGGGTTTGGAATTTCAGAATGTATCTCCACGTCATGCGGTACTGAGACGTGACCAGTTTTCTGTACATCGACGTTTTTCAGAGTTCCATTTCTTCTTCAATGGTGTCTGCTTTAGCACGGATGCAGAGACAATACCTGCATAGCCAGGAGTATTTCATGAGCAAGATAAAAGAAAAAACAAAAAATTGTGTGATCATTTTGAGAAGAATGCAATTTCACCGTCCTGGACTCTCAATTGAATTAGTCTTTTGATATGTTTCACCAGCCACCTATGGCGCCTGCTCTTGCAATCTCCCTCCCATGGATTGTTGATCTTCCCATCTCTCCCTCTCCGGAGGTGCACGCCTTCTTCTCTCCCCTCTTCTCTATCTACAACTTGACAAAAAATTGAATTCTTTCTCCTCCTGATTCATTAACACATTTTCTCTCATCGTATCTCATTGCACCATGAAATCCAGCCTGTGTTGCATCTCCAACCGCCTTGCTTGTTCCTCTTGCTCCATCTCACTGGAGGAATGTGATCGTACCTTAATTCTGCTTTAGAATCTACCTATTCTGCAAAATGGACCATCTCAACATTCTTTCCAAACATTTTTGTGGGTCCTTCCCTTTCCTATTGATCGATGTACTTTTGCATAGTTCCGCCGTGGCTGATGCTGGCTGTTGCATGCTTGGCCATTTTCTTTCTGATTGTTGTCAAGAGCTGAGCTCAAGCCGTCAGGCCACCATCACCGGTTGCCGCGGTTTTGAAAGATATTTGCAGGAGGGAGCTCAACCTCTTGTCCGGAGACCCTTCACCAGGGGTGATTTTTGAGAGAAGTCTTCTGACGGACGGACACTAACTGTTACTGTATAAGTCCCAAAAAGTGTCACCCGGGGTGAAAAACCTAATATCTTTGGACGGACGGACAATCCCCAGGGTCATACACAAGTCACAGGTGTACGATGACCCCATTTATGTCAAATGACCGATCAAACAACCATGATTGGAGGTTGTGTCAAAATGTGTAGTGTGAGCATGCTGGTACGATAATATTGTTAGCATACACCATAAACTATAATTTATGCTAGGTCATCAAGTGGAAAACTATAATCCTGCTGTGAAAGGAAGAATGAAGGATTGGTTCATTTGCATAGTGACAGGTATGGTACCTTGATCATTGCATTGATTTATATTGACCCTTCTCATGATGCTTTGTTTGGCCCTAACCAATCACATGATCTCTTTGAACTTTGAATATTTGGGATGCATCCAATCCAGCTCGTTGAACTTGTAACTGTGGATATATCTGTGCTTGAACATTTCTGAGAGAGCTTGTTTAAGATGTTTCAAAGTTTTTCC
>JALLPC010007742.1:0-13723 GCA_036940045.1 Stephanocyclus meneghinianus | reverse complement strand
GTCGGACAGAGAGCTTCATGAGCATGAAAATTGAACTGTTGATGATGTTTAATGTGCTTTATCATTTTATACTTACTGATAAAATATCAATTTATAGTGGTTAACTGTTATATGGACTGGTACTAAAGCCCGAACAGGAATTTGCATAATATGACTGACACCTGAAAAAACATTACTTGCATATTGAGTATCATGATATATTGTTATTTGCAATGACTGGTTAAGGTTTGACAGACAGAATTGCAACACGATTGGTTGTATTTATTGTTGTATGGGCACCTAATATTGTCAATACTCTAGGGTGCCCAGGGCCATACATGCTGTTCATGTTGTGTACATGGAACCAATATTTTTCTCATTAGATGTGGGGGCTGAGAACTCAAGAGTTTCACAGTGAAAATAATACGTCCAAAAAACCAGTCGAGTTATGGAAACATATATTTTGGGCTCTTCAGACATATTTATACCATGTCTCTGATGCCAGGAACCACACCAAAAAAGCTCAAAGCTCAAAGTGAAGTTGTAAAGACGGCAAGAGTCCTGTGATAAAGTAACTGTAAAAAGAGGCATTCTAAGTGTATGTTTTGAACAACAAATACCTGATCCATCACTGACAGCACTGTGATTGTCAAGGTAGAATTTTTTTGTTCAATACCTACCATACATGGTAAATTTGAACTTTGAATCAGTATTTATGTTCCAATTGAAGCCATTATTATTATAATCATTTGGCTCTTTGACAACAATAAGTTATAATCTTGCCAATGCAACCAAAATTTAAATAATTTTGTGTTTGCAATTGCTCATTAGTGCTAATACAACACAAGCAAAGGAGGCAAATAGTTTACCTATCTCCCATAATAGTGTTGTGAGACTTGGTGATCAAAGAAACTCCAGATTGTCACTAAACAAATTAGTGTGTGTTCTAATATTATGATAACACTTTCTTTTCTTGCAATTATTCATCAAAGTTTGTTGCTACTTAAAGTGCTTGAGTCCATTTGCAGATAAATTCACTGAGGGTTCAGTTTGACGCTACATTAATGCTCCTTGCCTCTCTAGAGTTTTACACCTGACTTCTGAATGAGAACCAGGTTAGGGTTAGGGTGAAAAAACCCAGTGTTTGATCGGGTGCAGGGGCTGTGGTACCTGTTATGGGCGATTTAAGGGTAGTCAATTGTATTAGGCTATGAGCCAACTAAACCACGAAGCTCGAAGATTATTTTCCCATGTCCCCCGAGATAATACGTAGGAATTAATACATGTAGGCCACAACATCGCACCTACCGAACAGCCAGGCCGCTCCTCCGCTCCTCCGCCCTCCAGCATTTCGAAGGGCTCCTGGTACTATATCGCTTTCACTCATTCGCTGTCTCCCCTGCTATCTGTCATCGTGAGTAACGTATGGTCCTAAGCGTAGGAAGGTTGTTCGTGTGCTTTTGGTTCACAAGACGACACATTTGGTCTCGTTACTTGTCTCGAGTGACAGAATAATTTCTGACGGTTAACGCAAGCGTGGGGGGCATCCAACTCGTCGTGAGGGAAAATAGATTCATCGCTTGGCATCGGTCTCCTTCATTTATATCCTTTCTTGTGATGTATTTCTAGTATTGATATCCGTTGATGATGCCTGTAAATATTGTGACTATACAGGTCGCTGTGGGAGACTACCAAATTGTTTGATCGGCCCGGGGAGAAAATTTCACCAGTTTCTTTAGGTGAATGTTAGTCAAGTCGACCATGTTTCCATGTTAAACCCTTGCAAATCTAGTTTCTGCACAGGTGTCTTTTTTAACATCTTTGCTGTTGTTGTTCGAGAGTGGCAGAACCCTTTTTGATTGCGTTTCTAGTCTTTGTTGTGTCATCGCGGGACATTTCGAGTCCTTGGCGTCTGTTTAGCCGCATTATTCATGAGAATCTGTATTAGGTGCCAAATGATTTTTGACCTCCATTGAGAGAGAGCATAAATTGTGAAGATATCACAGCATTGCGTTTTTCATTTTTTCTCGCTCGTCTATCTTTTGCCTTTATTAACTTTTCCCTCCGAAATCGGCTGCTATATTAAACAGCTCCAATCACAAAAATGCCTCACCCTAAAGCTGAAGCCTTCAAAGCCGAAGGAAATAAATACTTCAAAGATGGACAATATTCTGCTGCCATCGCAAAGTATAAAGAAGCCACCGCGATCGACTCCAATGTACCAGCCTACTGGTCCAACATGGCCGCCTGCTTCGAAAAATTACAAGATTACGATCAGATGGAAGAAGCGGCACGAGGCTGCATTAAGGCAGATAAGACATTCGTTAAGGGTTATTTCCGATTGGCCACGGCTTTGAAAGCCAAGAACGATCTGGAAGGATGCATCAAAGCCTTGGAGAGTGGACTCGCTGTTGACTCGAAGAATGCAGACTTGAAACAGATGAAGAAAGACTTGACCGAACTTCAACGCGGCGAAACCGTAGCCGCTTACATCCGCAAATGCGACGAGCAAATGGCGAACGGAGACATTCCTGGAGCCTACAAAACCCTTGAACTCGCTTCTCGATTGGACGCGGGCAACCCTGACATCGAGAGGATGATGTCGAAGGTCAAACCCAAGTATGACCGTTTGGAAGCCCAGCGCAAGGCCAACCTAAGCCCCGACGAGATGCACAAGGAACGTGGTGATGAGGCTTTCAAAAACGCTAATTTTGAGGGAGCCATTGAACATTACACCAAATGTCTCGAGGGGCTGCAGCGCAGGGGGGAATCGCTTTCTGATTTGGCGATGAAAGCTCATTCTAACCGTGCAGCTTGCTACAAACAAATTTCCAATTTTGATGGTGTCATCGAAGATTGTACTGCCGTTCTTGAGGTTGATCCTGAGAATGTCAAGGCTCTTGTTCGTCGTGCTCAGGCGTTTGAGGGTGTGGAGCGTTACAGGTTTGCCCTTCAGGATGTTAAGACCGTGCTCAACATGCCTTATGCTAAGGTGGGTAAGGCTAATGTAGACATGTGCAATATGATGCAGCATAGGTTGAACAGGACGGTGCAGCAGCTCAAGTCGTCAAACGTGTAGATGGCGTTGGATGAGAACTCGCACGAAATGTTCAGTTCCACAAGAACTTTTGCTTCAGTTGAGTGTGAAGAAGTGGATTGTGGCAAGAAAAAATTGTCTTTGAGGGTTTCGTTCCTGCATACAGTCTATCAATGAGGCCTGAGTTTTCATCCTTGTCTGTTTTGAGTGGTTACATAAGAAAGTTTAGGGCTCTGGATTTCTTTCACTCATGAATGCGTTTATATTTGTTATTTGGTACTTGAGGTCAAAAATATATATTGTGTTGTCCTTAGGTGCAATAGTAACTGTCAATTCGAAGCAACACGAGCAAGTAACTAACGGGAAGAACGAAATTCATCGTTACTCGACACCCCAAAAGCGGAGGGGTTTCTCCCCGTCAGAACATGTTGCCAACCAAACCTTTTTCGGCTCTCCTCCCCCCTTTCCCCATACAACAGCCCCCTTGATAAAATCATTGTTCCCCTGTTTCTTTCCTTTTCCAATCTTTTGCTCAAATTCCAAAGTACAAACCACCCTCTCCCAGTCCTTGCAGACGCAAATCTTGATGAAACCCTCCCCAACATATGCCAAATACGAGGCGGTAGGATCGAATGACATGGCGCAGATCTTGGTATCTTGAATGGTGCCAAGTATCTTTTGCTTTCGTAGATCCCAGATAAGGATGGCCGAAGGGGTAGAAGTTGCGACGTGATAGCCATTTTCAGAAATGGCTATGTTCGTGACGGGGTTTCCTTCCGCGACCTTGGAACGACAGAAGAATTATTGGTTCGGTCCCAAATAGTTGACTATGAATAGATTAAAAAGACAGCAATGTATGACTCACAGTTAAAGCCATCGCAAGCTTCTGCGTCTTCAAATCCCAAACAATTAACTTCCCACTCTCAGTACCTGCAGTATAAATCAATCCATCAGGATGCATCTCACCAACGATATACTTTGAATCATGATTGGGGTCATGCAAACTCGTCAATGTTTCCAACTTTTGATCGGCATATTTCAACAACATAACCTTATTGGAGGTTGCCACCAATATCCTCACCGCATCGGCCGCGGAAGAAGGATGAATCGTAACATTTACTGGAGACTCAATCTCAATACTCCCCAATAACATCCCTTCATCCTCCTGCACCGAAAACAACTTGACCTCATTCTCCGAAAAGGCACAAACAAACAAGGTATCCTCGATCACTGAAGCATGCATCCCCTCCACCCCTGCACATGCGACTGAGGCACCAATCACCCCCTTGTTCACGTTATACAGTAAAATCTGCCCATCTCTCCCAGCGGAAAGAACAACTTCCTCCCCACGCCACATGACGGAGGACAATTCCAACACTCCCGTAGAGTTCGATTTATGCAAATTCACCTTTTTCTCGACCATTCCCTGCAATGCCTCTTCGAAATTCGAAATTTCTTCGGGTGTGCGTTTGACTTTGGCGAGAGTACGACGCGTGGAAGACAAAGCGGACCAGGTGTCCACCATGGCTTGCAAGTCGGGGGGTGGTATTTCGGATTCGCCCTTATGCTTTTTGGATGGTTCTTCGTTCTCTTGTTCGTCGGTACGAGCTCGTTTCCCTCCTCCGCTGGGAGCTTCGGCTGCGGGAGCGGCGGCGGTGACACCACTCTTGATCAACCCCTCCAACCGTCCCGCCAACTCGTCCCTCTCCCCACAGACCCTGGCAATGACCCTCACAGCGGCATCGTTCTGATAGAGCGCCGTGCTCAATTCTCGTCGCGTATCTTCGAGCGCTTTGCGAGTGTCGTACAATTCTAGCAGGACCGCGTCAAATTCCGATTGGAGGATTTTGAGCAAGGAGGGGAGCGAGGTGGCCGAGGGAGGACGGGGTGGGACTGCCCCGTTGTTGGTGGAGAGTTCGATCAAATCGGATTCGTCGAGGGTGCGTTTGCCCGAAGTGTCGAAGGGGTCGAGTCCTCCATTTTCGGAGAGTTTGGTTAGCAGGAGGGATTTGGAGCAAATGTGGCCCGACGGGGTGACGACGGGGGTGGTGGCGGGAAGGCCGGATAGGGAGCAGGTGTACATGGAGGTGGCTTCGGCCATGGATAACTTTCGTCGTGGGTATGCTGGTCGTTGCGGGATGTTGCAGATTTTATCCTGACATTTAAGTATNTATCTGTTCAAATGTTCAAATATCCAATTCCAAATTTTTATTTGGGTGTTATCAATTTTCTTGTTCGAATATACCAAGAGTCACTTGTGGATGTGTTACTTACTCTATTTCTGAGTGTTTAAGGGAAACAGGTGTCACAGCACTTATGAACTGCCTAGTTGAACAAGAACATCAAAAGGACAACAACAGATGCAGCAAAACATAGAGTGAAGACGGGATCATGGATTGCATTGGAATGCTTTCTCCTATTCCTTCTGGGTATGGGTTCCATTCTCAGAAACAGTCTGCTGTTGCGGCAACCAAGGATGCACCACTGCTATTGCCAGGCAACAGCACACAATACCTGACAATGATATGTTTGACAAAATGATGGAGATGAGTGCAACATATTACAAACAGAAGTACAAGAGGAGAAAAAATGAGGTATTTCTGACAATGACTTGTCTAAGAGTGAGTTTAAATATAAAAGGTCAAAGAAGAGATCAAAGATTTTTGCTTCATAATACAAAAAGTTCAAGAGTGATCTAGGCTATCAGGCACCAGAGGAATTGGATGGTTCTTTGTCGAGTAGTGGACATTGCCGTGAGAAAGAGGAATTTCACCTTGTGCTGTGATTGTAGGAACTTGTCAATCTGATTGGAGTTGCCAAGAAATATGTCTTCGATACTTTTCAACTTTATTGGATTGCCATTACTGCTGCTGCTGTGAGAAAACCACTTCCCCGACATGACGAGGCTACTATGATATTTTTGCCATTTGCAGAAGATGTCATGCATAAGATGTTCCTAAGTTTGATATGATGTTAGCAGCAAAGATGTTTATCTTTGAGAGCTCATCCTGAGCTTTAAAATGAGCCAAGTTTGGGGATCAGAGCTGTCCTAGACGCAGAGATATGAGGGAAACAGTGCAAGCAGATGATTAAGCAAGGTTAGATTAATCACAAACTGAATAAACTTTCTCATCTCACCAGACCTGGTGATGGCTTTATTTTCAAGAGTTTTTCCTGAGTTCTAAAATAAACTAAATTTGAGTTTCATAGCTCTCAGAAGCAGAGATATGAGAAGAAATGTGAAAGCAATTGAATAAGCTTGCTTAGGACAAAGCCACACTAGATTCATCACAAACTGCATGAACTTTCTCACCTTTTGAATTAACACCATATGTTGACAGGCACTGTGATGACTTTATTTTTTTGAACTCTTCCTGAGCTTCAAAATGAGCCAAGTTTAGGGTTCATAGCCCTTCTACCGTATTACCCTCATTATAAGAACATAGAAATGTCCAAATGATACCTTAAATGTTCTTATAATACGAGCCTTGTTAGCGGGTTTAACACGGGATGCAATGAAAAGTATCTGTTTTTTTTATTTTTTTTACCTCCTACTACGATAAAATAGACAATGGGCTGATGTGCCCACCCACCATTTTTGGAACGATCCAAACTCCCCACTCAACGCCCACGTATTAAGCGCGCCATCTGACAAACCATGAATTTCACCACCGCACTACCCTACTCCATCGTCATCGCGATGCAACACAACGATGTTGCCGCATCCAAAAGGATGCAACGCACAGGACCGCGCGTTGTTGTCCGGCAAGAAGGCGACAATAATAATGCGGCGTTCCGGGGGAGGGAGAGAGAGCTCCATCGTTTTTGTGGTGCCCTGAAAGTACGGAAAATTGTATTTTTGTATGTAAAAACAGTAAGCCCACCAGGGATGTGATGATGTGTATTGTGGACTTTCACGCGATTGCTCAGAACTCTGCATCCAGACGGAGTTACGGGGAGCAACACATATGTGTACATTGCTGTCTATTGCTGTCAAAATGGAGAATCTAATGGATTGCTAACTAGACTACGAATTGGCATTTTAATCGGTTAAAACACAAATGTCCTGAGAAATGGCAAAATGTTCTTATAATGTGTTAATTCTTATAATGAGGGTTATGAGAGAGCAATACTGTGCATCATATGCATTTTTTGTGGTCAAGTTTCACGGAAACCTCAACTTCAACTCCACCTCTTTGACACTCCTCGAGTTAATGACCATCTTACAGAAATAATCAGTTGAGGTAATTGTAAATTTTCAATCAAAATCAAACCTGTCGCTGCCTTTGTCATCGAATGACGTGCCTTAATAGACACCGATCGTGCCCAAGTATGGTATTGTATGGTATGATATCGGATTAGACAGATCGTGCCTACTACTTAGCCTCAATAAAATTATTGACTTGAAAACCGTGAAGTACGTGTCTGCATTTGGGAAGGCGCCACTTTCTGGGTAGAGACTTCTTGAACATCGATCGAGCATTGAGCTCGGTATGCTCACCACAAAACAACATGGCTTCACCGCTCCCATCGCCTCCTCCTCCACCGCCCCCGCCGGTACCAGTAACTCCTCCACAAAACAGCACGGAGCAACTATCCTTCCTCGAAAAGTGGATCGAACAAAACAGACCATCTAAAAAACAACCACTCCGGCACACTAGAGACTACTATCAAAGACAATGTCTCATTCCCATGACAACGCCCAAGGAGGCCATTCCCGACATGGAGTCTTTCCTCTCTCTATCCAGCAATCCCGACGTGGCATTCGACGAGGACGACCAAGTTTTCGAATGCCGAAGTGCCCTCCGAGAGTTTCGCCAGATCGTGTCTCTGTGTGCATCGTACAAGCACGCATCGGACGTCAATCGAAGAGAGTTTGAATACAAGAAGAAAAAGCGGGATTCGAGGAAACAACATCCGCATGCGTACGACGGCGACGAGCCACTATTGACTCGACCGCCCCACCACGAAGAATACACCCCGCTCAATTTTACACAGAATTACATTCTGGCCAATATTTACGACGTCAATCATAAAATGTGTATTGCTCGCTCCACGTGTCCCGATAGGACGGAATCTCTCATGTCTTGTTTGAGGGGGATAGATCCTGATTCGGTGCAGGCGTTGACGAAACAGGGATTGGGTGCGCTGGTGTGTTCGGAGGAGAGACGGGCGGTGGAACGGTGCGTTGGTTCGGGAGTGCAGAGAGTGATGAAGGAGGTGTTGGGTTGAACTTCAACTCATATTTCAATGTGTGTAACCGAATAAAANTTTTTTTTTAACCGAATTAAAATCGCAGCATTAATTTATTTTTGATCATCTTCGGATTCGTCGGTTTCTGCATCAGGGGCGTCACGGGTTGCATCACTGTTCTTTTTTTTGAGCTGCCTACGTTTGTTACGAGCCTTATTCTTCGATTTTTTGACAACTGCTTTTAAGGCCTTTTGATTGCTTCGACTAGAATTTCCGTTGATCAAGTCATCCAATTTCAATTGAAGTCGTTTTCGTGCAATTTTTCTGTTTTGTTGGAGAGATCTGGTATCCTGTCAAGAAGCAGCGTGATTTTTTTTTCGTCAAAGGTCAAGCATAAAAATAATCCAACTAACAAAATCAATAACGGTGTCAGAGGCACTAACCTGACACTCTACGCGTAGTTGAGTGGGTATATGCAACAAGATTACTTTGTTCGAAGTCTTGTTAATCTTTTGTCCCCCCGCACTTTCCGACAAAGACACAAATGAGATAACATGCAAGCAGTGAGCAACTTTTTCGTGTGCGACATACTTACCCGGATCCTCTGACGAACTTCTCTTCCAGATCTTCTTCTCTCAATTCGGGCAAACTATTTGTGTCCTTGGCATTGGCGCTTGATGAAGATGAGTCATTCTGTTTCGAATATCTGTTCACGACCGTCTCAACCTCTACAAGTATTGTTTCTCTCGATCGTTCATTTGGCATCAGCGCCACAAGTTCCGAGAACAGGTAAAGAAAGTCAACTATTTGAACTCGAGATGGCTCATCGGTTTCTCGATCGTCAGATACATCGACATCAGTTCTTTCTCGGATAATGTCTGTCGCAGAGAGTACTTTTGTAGCCTCGTGAAATAACCCAACGAGAGACTTGACATGTTCTCTCGTAGCAATGTCATCTCCATTCACATCCGTCAATTTCTTCAACAACCTCTTGAATCGATCCACTCTCTCATCTCCAAGAATGATTGTGATTTCCTCTACAATCTCTGCGTACCTCATCCTCATCCTCTCCTCCCTCTCGTCCCTCTCGCGCTTCCATTCATCATAGGTCTCGACGACGCGATCGATCGTCTCCCCCCTTCCATTCATCGAGCCGAAAACGCAATCCACCCTCGTCTCTCTCTCCCAAACCACTCGTTCCCGATACTTCACGGCCCGTATCCTATGTTCCGGCAAGGCGAACACAAAGCTCCGTTCCTTCCCCGCGATAGAATCGTTGTCCGCATCAAATTCCGTCTCGCACAGCGCATCGCGTATCCTATCGTAATGAACGACGGAAAACTCGGACGATTCCAAATCCGGATCCCATCGGATTCGACGCAATATTTCTTTGACGGGCGTCAGCTTCGCGCGCGGATGGTCGTCGTCGTCGTCGTTTTTTGATCCGGCAAAGAGTCGAAGGTAGGCTGCGCCGCGGACGTCGGCGAGTTTGTTTCGCCGCGCTTCTACTCCGCGCAGTCCCCTTCCGAGGAGGGATGCCAATCGTACCGCGGATAGATGACGGTTGTCGTGTAGGAATTTGTCGTCTCGGATCGTCCATTCTGTGTAGATGTTGTCCATTGTGAGGGATTCTTTGGTGGTGGAGTGTTTATCGTCGGTCATGCGATGGAGTCTGGGTTTTGTGGGTGGTAAATTGACAGGTCTGGAGGGGCATCGAAATGTGTGGAATGCGCGGACGAATCCGATGAAACACGGCATGATGAAGGCGGCGAAGGAGTTGGTTTTGTGGGTGGTGGGAAGACGCCGATGGTTGAGCCCACGAGGCATGGTCGGGATGGTTGGAATGATACTTATCCGGGTGGAATCGATGATGAGCTTACAAACCTGTCACAAGCTGCTGTTTATAAAAGTTGCATGATGAGAGGGGAGACGACGGCAGATGTTGCGACGATGCTGCAACGATGCTGCAAGGATACTGCAATGTTGGGCCTTCCTCAATTAAGATGATGACAATGACAGGACAATGACTGATTTGCCTATAAAGTGATACAAAATGATTCATGCTCCATCTCAGAAATTACTAGTATTCATCTAAAACCAGATTTTGACGAAATAAGGTAAAGAGATCTGGAAAGATTGTGAGTCACTGTTGCCTCACTCACTTGGCTGTCTCCAAGCTGTCTCGTATGGTATCGTATCGTACTGTATGGTACATACCATACTGACAGGTGCTGACTCAATTTTTATCGATTTTCAAAATTCTCAAAAAACACCTTCATCTCCATCTTCGTCTTTGTCTCCGACTTCGTCCACCATGAAATCTCTATTCATCCCACCGCTGCTGCTACTCCCCACAGCGGCATACACCATCGTCTCCGACAATCGAATCCTCCATCCCACCGCGCCGGACTCTCTCGCCTCAAACAGCCGACGCCGCTTCCTCCAATCCATCGCCGCATCCTTCCTCGTCGCCGTCCCAGCCCGCGCCGTCGCCGCCGACGACGACTCGCTTCAAAACGTCTACTTCGGAGCGGGTTGTTTCTGGCACGTCCAGCATGAATTCGTAGCGGCCGAAAGGAATTTGCTCGGAAGGAAAGACGACGAATTGACGAGTCGCGCGGGATACGCCGGCGGGCTCCAGACGGGCGACGAGGGGAGGGTCTGTTATCATAACTTTCAGTCCGTCGCCGACTACGGAAAATTGGGTCACGGAGAGGTGGTGGGGATGACCGTTCCCGAATCGACGATCGGGGATTTCGCCCTGGAATATTTCAAGTTGTTCGGCGATGCCGGAGGTGGGTCATTCGATGTCGTCGATTTTTCTCTTTGTCGTCACGAGTTGTTTTTTTACGCACGCGTTTCGTCTCACCGCTCTCGTCGCCCTTAGAACGTGCCGATCCGATGGATAAGGGCGGAGAATACAGGTCCCTCCTAGGCTTACCGGGAGGAACCAAGCATCCCAAGTATACACTTGTCGAACAGGCGGCGAATGCACGTGGCATGAAACTTGTCGAGGGGAAGGGGAACGATCCGGATACGCTGGGGAAGCGGATCGTGTACGTGATGGACTCTGACAAGTTTCCCTTTTATCAGGCCGAAGTTTGTGAGTATCTTGGTCTTCCCATGGTGAATGACATGTGCTCCGAAGCGATCTCATTGCTCACGACATTGCGTCCTCCCAATCATTCGCAGATCATCAATATCACAACGACTTTCTGTCGCCTCCCTACGGCAAACAATACAACAACCTCGTTACCGCAGCTGTGGAGGACGGACGGATTAAAATCACCGGATGTCCCGACCGTATGTAAGCGGTGATTTGCGAACAAAATAACGCCATGTCATGTCCGCTCTTGAAACTCAAAACTGCTTCGCCTTTCGGTGCAGGTTCGCGGCGAAGCGCCAAGTACAAAGCAGTTCACTTTTGAGATTGGTTTCTTTTGTTGTAGGGATATCTCTGGCATTGTTGTTAGGTATACTCAAGAGAGCCACACGAACGATTGGTTACTCGCCGATAGCGCAACACAGTGACAAGGACTCGGAGATTGTTGAAAATGATGATGACATGCGAAGCCACGGTGTGACAGAAATGGTTCCCTCTGGTAACATAATATAAACACGTCCATAGACAGCATGCACCGTTCAGCAGAATCGCAGTTTTATCCTATACATGGACGTTACAGCTATAAAATCATCTTATCGCAAAAGCGAAAGAAATCAAATGTCGTAGAGATATACAGGAACACCGAGGAAACCACCCTCCGAGCCTCCACCGATGGCTAAACAACCCGTTCGCAAGTCAGTAGATGCTTCCGCGCCGTGCGACTTGCTTTGGGTTAAATCTAATGCATATATTGGGTATCCGGAGTGAGATATCAACGTGCAAAGAGGAGAGGTCACTAGACCGTAGGAATAGGAATCCCATACACAAACTTTTCCGTCGACTCCCCAAGTGAAAACCAACTCCTTCGACCGGCATAGCAATCAAATATCAATGCGAGCTGGTGAGATAGGTTAACAAAAGAATTCACAAAGAAGTACAAGGGTAGCACTCTTACCTCGTTCTTCCCACCGTAGAACTTTGCTCCAAACAGAGGCCGGTCGACGTCATGGCCTGAATCGATACCAGACGAAGCAGAGAATTGGAATGCACGAAAACCAAACATAACGAAACAGTACAGTAACAACTGACCTCCTTCCAAAATGGAAACACAAGACGGATGCAAAATCTGAGATCCATCTTCTCTCATCATGATCTGGATCGACCACAAAACAACTTTCCCACAAGCAATACAAGTGACCAGCCTCGTTCCCGACCCATCCCACGAAAGTGCAGTGAGATGCCCTCCCCTCGTCCCCGGAAAGTAGTTCGCGGGAAGACTCAAAACGCACTGCTCCTCATGGAAAGTATCGCCGTGCGGGTGATCCTGTTTCTCGTCCTTGGAAGTGCCCGCATTCGAGAGAGACACGACGCGGCACGTTCCATCCGACAGCGCCGCTCCGATGAGATCGTTGACTTCGCTGTAGGAAGCATCGAAAACGAACAGCTGATTGTCTGGATTGCGCGGTCCGCCGAATTGGTTCGAGTTCGTGCCGAGACTTGGGTCTAGATGCGAGAACTGGATGGAGAGGTGGGACGTGATTCTTTTCGTCTTCTCGGCGCCGCTGGATTGTATGTCCCATAGAAAAATGAAATCGTTGGCGCAAGTCATGAGAAGATTGACACCGGGCGACGATGGGCTTTGTACGAATTGCAAGGAGTACATTTGCGGCCGATCTTCGGTTTCAGAAGCAGCGCCATTGGAATCGAGCGGTTGATAATGATCCTTGGTGCCAACTAGCTTCCACCGCAGTTTTTGTCGTTCTTCGTCATGAAATGCAGACCAAAGGCGAAGTATTCCATCGGCACCGGCCGAAGCCAACAAATACGCGTCCTCTCCCTTCGCGTCGTCATTATTTTCCACAGCGCCCGCATTCATCCACGCAACTCTCAAACACTCGTAATTAACATCCATCCCCTCCGACAATGTCTCGACGAGTCGATTCGAACGACTCTCCCAAATTCGAATCGTCGAATCCTGCGAAGCCGTGGCTAAATACTTGCCGTCAGGAGAAAACGAAATGCCGAAAATGGTTTCGCGATGACCGCCCAGGCATATTCGTTGGTTGCGAGGAGGATCGGACGGCGTCTCGTGGACGTCGAGGGGGCGGTGGAAGAACGAGGAGTAGAGGATGGTGGCTTCGTGGAGGGCATTGATGCGTGTTGGGGGTTGGTGAGAGGTGTTGGATTGATCGTTATTCGTCATTGCTTCGCGGTTTGTTGTTATATACGTGGGGGCAAGCAGCGTGCTGGAGCGAAGCAAAAGAAACTCAAAAGAACGGAGGCGAGAGGAGACTGAAGGGGAGAGCCAGCTAGGATCTCCTAATATTCCTACCTACCGTAAAATGCGGTGCGATAGACACTATAGCCGAAGACACACTTTACAGAATCTCACCATTTTTACGGACATTTCA
>JALLPC010007099.1:0-11312 GCA_036940045.1 Stephanocyclus meneghinianus | reverse complement strand
CCCTGGGAGTACCATGATGTTCTTGGTACTTGGGACAATAGGTATCTAAAGGATATCTTCGATTTGTAGGGTGTTCTTGTGCCCCTTTTGGGCATATTTGTGGCAGGGGTCCCTGAGAGCATCCTTGGCTCATGTCACTCACCCCCACAAATGGAGCGATAAGGTGTCAATGCGCACAAAAGAGAACACATCCTGAGGAAAAGAAACTTCTGGTAGGAAAAAGATGATGTGAATGTGACATAGCTACATATGGAGCAGTACCTGGAGTACTAATACATTACTGAGTCCCAAATAGAGCCTCCTTACTAAAAGAGGCCACATCAGTCTAAATGAGTGGCTACAAGAAGAGTTGAACTCATGGAAGTAGCATCTTTCTTTGCCTACCTGTCTTTGTCATTCACAAGTAGCACATTAGGCTTGCAATCTAGCATGTGTAGTAGAAATCTGCTTTTGTCATTTGTAGGTCGCGATCTCAGAGATCTGTTGATCTCTGAGAGAGCTCTGGTGTGGATTGCATGTCCAGGAGGACTCACCAAGCTGACCCGAGAACCGAGAGAGAAGAGAATTTGTTAGTAGTTTCAATTAAGTAGCTAAGAATCACAATTTCATTCATCCAACTCCTTTCAACTATTTTCAACCTACCTGACTGTAGGTCACTATAATTTTAGTCCTCAATGCAGTCAATCCTTCGAAATTGTCTCCTTCCAAGCCAACCATCAACGAAGTCCTATCAATATGCCTTCCTCCAAGCCAACCATGTCTGATCATTTGTAAGCCATTGTCTCACCCCAGTTTGGATGGTACTACAAGTAGACCTCTCTTGGTTCTGATCAAATGCCTGATCGCACCATTGAGGATGGGTTGAAACAACCCAATAGGATCAAATCTCCTTCACTGCAAACAGTAAGGAGTACTCTGCCAGCATTGCACCCAACCAGGCACACTTTGGCCCAGAGTTCTTTCTGACAATAACCTTCCCAGATTTCAAGCACCAGGTGGTCAACCACCTTCCTGCAAACCAAAAGGAGGATGGACCAACCCTGTTCCCTCTCTTGGAACAGTGCCTTGAAGAAGTCGCACTCACCGAGTGGCGCAATGCTGTATCGACGAGATGTCCCACTGAGGAAAACAAGACATACAAAAACTTTCTTGAGTTCATCCAAAACTATCTTGAAGCATAGGCGGGGTTCCACAACATTGGAGATCTGCTGATTTGCTGGCTCCATACTGTGAAGAAGCCTGCACTTATGCTGGTGCAGGACTTCATGCACCGCCGGGTACAGTTGATGACGTACCTCAAGGATGGCCTGCTTTGTCACACGATGGCATTGCCTGGTGACCAGGAGAAGAGCGAGCAGATTTTTTCCTCTGTACCACTTTGTCATTGGCAGAAGTACACCGAGATGCACAAGTTGCTGCCAAAGGATGTCGCAACACTTGCCTGCTTTTTTGAGCAGTGTCACAATGCGTACACAATCAATGGCACACTCAAGGCCCTCAAGCTTGGCTCAAAAAAAGTCAAAAGCAGCTGACAAGCAATCAAATTATTGCAACAAGAATCATGGCACACATTGCAATTGCTCGCGCAATTGCAATGACTGCCACCATCGCAATCAAAACTATGATCTCCATGATTGACACCAGCATGATTGTTGCGCTCGCAATTGAAAAACTGATTGACATGAGCGCAATACTTGCAGCGATCGCAACAATGATTGCAAGAGCGATTGTTATTGTGACCACCAAGATCGCAAACACGGTTGAAGTGACCACAATCAAAAAACGGATTTTCATCCTTGATCAAATAATGGTTCCAAAAAAAACCCATGTCATGCATATCGATGCTGGCCGCCAAGCAAGCAGTTCTCATTTGCAAAGCTCTTCCACCTTTTCCAAGTACTTGAGGCACTCCTTTTCCTCTGCATCCCACTACAGCAGCAGGTCCAGGTCTGGTGAAAGCCACCACCTCACCAACCAAAGATGCAGCAGCTCCCCGTTACCACACAAGAGAGCTCACTCCTACTCTGAAGAAGTAGAGCACTGCCTAACCAAAGACATCACTGTCTTTGCCACAATCATGGCTCCTCTTGCCTCAAGGACAAAAAGAAGAAAGGCATATCTCCAAGCACCAAGCGCCAAGCCTGAATGGATGCACCAGTAGAGGATACCTTCCCACTTTGAGATTGCCCTGATTGGGAATTGTTTGCTGACTTGAATGAAATTAGAGCAGACGATATCATCGTATACAATATTCTAGTTCAAATTGAACCCTGTTATTCTTGCATCATAACACGATGCTGTGTTATGATGACAATAGTACATGTACTTTGGCACCTAGCCTTGTAGAGTTCATCAATGACAACTCCTCTGTTGACTCGCTCTCCTCTACTGGGAATGCTACCTATCTCTCAACAATAGAGACCTATCAAATAGTGATTGACCAGCCTCACTACAATTACCATGGACCCCAAGTTGTCCTACCCAAAAATGAATCACCAGTTACCATATGTACCACTGATAGCATAAACATGGTCAAAAGCTGCATACTCATATGAGTACTGCTTGATTCTGGATCCACAGTTTTGTTGGTAAAACAAACCGCTTTGCTGCCAAAAGTTGTAACAAAAACAATCAGTGCAATGGGGTATGTTACCATTCTTTCTAGAAAGATCCAGACACAAGAAGTTGTAACCCCCAGAGACCTGAGGCTGCCTGAGTTTGATAAATACTGGCATATTGGTGAACAAAAGCAAAAGTATCTTGTCTTTGATATTTTCACCATCATATATGACATCATCCTGTGTACGAATTTTCTGTTGAAGTCAGGAAGTAAACTCAATTACTCCGCAAAAAAATGGAATGGTTGAATTGTTCCATCTCACTTCACTTACCTGGCGGTGTGACCTCCACAGACTATGATGCCATGGAAGACATGTTCTTCATCCAAACAGAAGATGAAATCTTTGGCAATGATTATTTGCGCTGTTATGTCACTGAGATTCTTGACACAAAATATGAATGGACAGATGTCAGCAATGTCATGGACAACCTCACACATCTCAATCTCCACCAAAAAACAGACCTGCTGAAGGTGTTGAAAGACAATAGAACAATGTTCAAAGAACAGGTCTTGTGTTGGCACAACAGCATTGAGGAATTCTCACCAACCTTGCACTACATTGAAGGTCCCTGCAATATACTTTCTGAAAATCTATCTCGGTTAAATCATCTGATCACACCAGCTCAGATTGTGGAGGGAAAGTGCCTTGTCAAGCCGGCCATGGTTTCTGACAATGAAGACAACATGTATTTCCTGACACAGGAATACTCTGGTTATCATGAAGATGACCTTGTAGGAGTGATTGAGTGCTACATCAACCTCCCAGAGATTCCCCATCTTGACTGCAATCCATTGAATTACATGCACATATGGGAATTCCAATAGCAGGATGTGAAACTGCTGTCACTCTGCACTTAATACCCTGACAACAACATCAAACTCAAATTGGATGACAACGTTGATGACATCATCTGCTATAAAAAGACCCCATTCAGGACAATTGGAAAATTGCCCTACCTGAGGAGATGGTGCTTGACACAGTCAAGTGGTTCCACCGAGTCATGGGACACCTGGGGCAAGTCAGTTTACATGACATGTTAAAACAATGCTATTACCACCCAGTGTTACGTGGACATATTGACAACCTCAAATGTAAAGACTGTCAATGCTACAAAATACAAGGTGGTGAATTTGGCATGTTGCTTGAAAAAGAATTGTGAATCACACCATGGGAAGAAGTCTCTCTTGACTTAATTGACCCTTGGACAATCAAGGTCAATAGCAGACAAGTTGAATTCAATGCTCTGACATGCATTGATACTGCCTCAAACCTAGTCGAACTTATCAGAATCAACAATAGACCTTAGCACATGTTTGTGACAAGTTCACACAGTGCTGGCTTTGCTGTTACCCATGACCAGTACACTGCATACATGACAAGGGCAGAAAATTCAAAGGCAGTGCCTTTCAATGGCTCCTAGAACTATTTACCATAAAGGATATATGCTCAAAAGCAAAAATACTCAGTCAAATGCAATTTGTGAATGGATGCACCATGCAGTTAGCAATTTACTATGAACCCTAGTGCATACCAATCCCCACAAAATATGGCCTCTGCCAGAGACATAGTTGATGATGCATGGCTACGGCAATGCATGCCATGCAAATAACTGTTGCTACTACTCTCGGGAGTGCTCCAGATTCTCTTGCCTTTGCCAGAGACATATGGGCAGTCCATCACAGCTTTGTGAACATCATGTAATGAGAATTTACGTTGAGCAGACAGGAAGCACTATCAGTGTGACTACGCTCCAGGTCAACAAGTCCTGAAGAAAGTGCACGATCCAACTAAGTTGGGAGTAAGGATAGGCGGTCCTTATACCATTGAACATGTTCACATCAATGGAAACCTAACAATCATACTATGTCCCAGTGTTACCAAATGTATCAACATAGGCAGGGTTGTACCCTACCGTTGACAACATCAAATATGGAGATCCCATGTTTGTCCTTTTCTATTCCACTTACCCCAGTGAAGGCGACTTAGCACAACTAGTTGCACCCGAGGTCTTTTTGACCTTTTTACCTCAGGTCTTTGTCTCCACCTCATCATTTTGAGAAATTGAACAGTGGAGTTTTCAGACCATTATCTTGTTTGCTTGATTCACAGCAGAGTGAGACTCGCCATGGAGAGAAAGAGTGTCCTACCCATGCATAGAGACCCTTTTGTAGACAAGGGGGAAGTACGTCTCAAATGGGCTGATAACCTGTGCATACAGGACTAGCTATCAACCGATGGTTTCTAGCTACATACAGAGCAGTACCTGGAGTACTAATACAGTACTGAGTCCCAAATAGAACCTCCTTACTAAAAGAGGCCAGTCAATCTAAATGAGTGGCTACAAGAAGATTTGAACTCATGGAAGTATTATCTTTCTTTGCCTACCTGTCTTTGTCATTCACAAGTAGTACAGTAGGCTGCCAGGCTTGCATGTGTAGTACAAGTCTGCTTTTAACATTCATAGATCACCACAACCATCGCAACGAACCAACAGCATTGACAATGACAAACGCGCTCACCCCTTCAACCACACATCACTTACGGTACCAAAAAATCTACCCACTACCAAAGTAAGTCTAAAATTGTCAATATCTCATAGGTATCTTTCCTTTAGCCATGAATATGGTGAATGCAAATAAAACAGATGTTTAGCTTGACTGATTCTGATTGCACTCATGCCAATGAGCCAAAAATTGCTAACTGCAATCTGGGGGGTATCTTTTGTCCGCTTTTGAGTAGGAGTTGAAATCAGTTCCACATAAATATGGTTTTACAGTCTCATTTAGTACCCTTAGATACTAAAAATTAGAGATATCCTTTACTTCAAAGTTAAAGGTAAAATCCCAAGTGACTGGGATAGATTGTCCCTCACCAAACAATTTAAGATTCAGCCAATAAGCTTCTGTTGACATTGAAAGTCATGTTATAACACATCCTCAATAATATCAATTTGGCCAAAAGTTTTCAGGGGCAACTTTTGTGTGTAAGCAACAAATGAAATTGTGTCCCAACAGCTAGAACTATGGTTTAAATTGGTTCTCACCAGTCAATATTTTGTGTGTTTGTGTTTGTAGCCATGGCCTCCCGATTATAATGAGGGATATACTAGTGATCAGTCAACAATTATTGTCAACCTGTTTGGTGTTGGTTAATTAGGTGATTGCTGGTTGTCATAGGCTGTGAGGTGCAAACAAATTTTTGTATGTCATTCTACTGTAATGCACATATTGCATGTTTTAACATGTGAAATTAAGTGCCATCAAAACGTCAAAACCATAAGCTTCCCAGTGTTGGATGAGACTTAAAAACCAGTGTCTCCCTGGGAAAATACACAAAAATGTATGAGCGGAAGAATGCAATTACTGCAAAAAAGCACTGACTGTGTGTTCCTGTTATTCTAAGGGGACTGAGGGCAAAGAAGACTATTTCACAGATGATGATGTTACTGCAAAGGTGAATGGAAAGAGTGAAAGAAAGTTGTGCTTGTCTTCGTGATTTTGCTGTGGTTAGCTTGTGAGTGTATGGACCAATATGTAATACAGCCGGATAAAGGACAACAACCACTTTTTTCCATATTACCAATAATATTATTTACATTCATCTTCGGGTCGAGTTCATCCGCCGCTGTGGCAATTTTGATTTTGATTATTATAATTAGTTTCCAATTCTAATGGGCCAGTCAGTTAACTCCATAGAATAGCTGCTGTCAATTATTAGCCAGCAGCCAAATGAAAAGGATCAGAAGAATCGGGAAAAATACTTCAATAGTACGGTAACCATTCAGCAAAGAATTATGGAACCATTGCGTATTATTCCTACCCTCATTCAGTCCCAACTATATTCATTCAACAACATGTCAAGAGTGGAAGCTCCTCAAGAAAATAGTTTACAATTCCAAAAAAACATTCTACCTTGAATCAATTCACCTTCGAGCTCCTCTTCTGTCCCCAACACCCAATAGAACAATGGCAAACCCTGGAACCATACTCCCCTCTCCAAAATCTCGAATCTTTGCCATTCATAACAAGTGTCACTTGATGTAAACCCTCCATGGGCTCGAGTATCAGACTTGCCTTTTCCCAAAAGTCTACAAGAGAATTGAGGGGATAACTGCTGATTGACGAGTATTTTTTATTAGAGCCGGTGGCAATAACCTCCATTTGAACATTGAGCGGCAATCCGTGTGTCTCATGAATTTGGCCGAGGCTTCAATTGCACTTGACATGTCCTATGTAACAATCGGTGCAAGGGAACGGTTTGGTACATGCCGCACCATGAGTGGGAAGAAACAAAGTTTGCGCTGGTGTCGCTGTCAACTGGAGTGTGAATTGGCTCGACTTTCCAATGACAATGCCCTGGAAGTAAAGTCCACCCTTTTGTTCCTTCTTCACCGCTCGGATTGACAATGAAGTTTCTTGAACCAGGTAGTTATCGACACTTCCACACATGAAAGGCTCGATGCTCCAAAGTACGTTCACAAACCCCCTAACCACAAACTGTTGCACGATCATCTCGTCCACCTTGGCTCAGCCCGTCCGTGCGCCACGGCAAATTCTCCAGCGCGGGATGTTCGCAATAGACATTGCATTTGGCGCATCGACATCCCGTGAAGAGAAGACGTTGCGAGCGGCTGGGCTGGGCATGGGAGAGTTGTTGGCGGATGCAGACAGTGTGCCAGCGGTGGCCGCAAGACAGGGTGAGGCAGGCAGGGCATCAAAACAGGCACAATCGGTGGAAGCGTGGGCAAAGGTTCTTGCGGGTTCTTGCCAATTATTATGTTCTTGGTAACAAAAGGCCCATTTTTAGCAATGGTTGTACCTATAGAAAAGGCACCGACACGGCTGACCACTAGTGCGTCGGGGGACTGAAAGGTCCCGCGATGGTACGAAAATACTCGTCGTGGGACTGAAAGGTCCGAAATGGTATGGTGAATGGGTATTGTAAAGGGAACAATCCTCGTCGGGGGACTGAACGGTCCCGCGACGGTACGACAATCCTCGTCCTGGGACTGAAATGGACCCGCAACGGTATTGGGCGACAATCCCCGTCGGGGGACTGAACGGTCCCGCGACGGTACAAAAATCCTCGTCGGGGGACTGAACGGTCCCGCAACGGTACAAAAATCCTCGTCGGGGGACTGAATGGTCCCGCAACGGTACAAAAATCCTCGTCTGGGGACTGAATGGTCCCACAACAGTACTACAATCCTCTTTGGTATGGTACCATACATCAATGCAAATGAAAACTCAATCAGGTATGCCCTGTTGGTATTGCAATTACAGTGCTGGAAAACATTAGCTCGACACATCACAAGAAAGAGCCAGAATGCTTAGGCTGGGTATGTCTTCACAGTGTGCCCTGGGTCAGTCTAATTTTCCAACAATTTTAGCCGCCATGGTTGATATCATTTTCCCATTCAGCTGTTTTACTAGCAATTAGTTAGAGTGTGTAAGAAAATATTTTTTGAACATAAAAGATACATATGTATCTAAGTATTTAGTAAGTGCAAAATGATTGAGTTGTGCACCTATAATAATTTCCTTGATTGACTTCATAAGACAGCTTCTGACTTCTGGCCAAGAATCAGCATGATATGACGATTCAAATGATACCTTGATCAACAACAGGAAAAGTTGACACTAAATTCAGTCAAGTTCACTTAATTCAGTTGACCTCATCACCAACCAATTTTGGGAATGCTCCAACACGAAGCACAAAGGAAACTGGTGATGACTTATTTTCCAATTTACATGATTCAGACATGATGTTGGTACAATACAAATTCATTCCTGGTACTTTTATTACCAATCCTTAAATCAGTACATTCTCCAGTTATAGTACCTCATGCTGGTACAAGTACTTTAAAGTACCAATATTTACAAAATACCAATACAAGAGATTACATACAGAGGTACCAAAGTCAGAAAAAGTACCAACCAATAGTTTGGTACTTTTTTGGTATCAGTCCTTTTCCAGGCATTGGTACCTACATATTTAAAAAAGGACTGATTCAAATGTGGGTATGTCCCAAGACTCATTTTTGCACATTTTCATGTGACACTGATTGAATTAGACCTTAGAGAATGACTCGTGTCTGCCCTCCATCAGTTTCTTTTCACACAACCCATAAACCATTATTGGTCAAAAACAACCCCAAAAAGTTGAATTTGGTCAAGTTTTGACACAAGATATCTTGATTAATTTTCACTCTTACTAGATAATCAAATTCTCACTGGAATCAGGAAAACAAGGCTATAAATGCATGTCATACAATCCAACGGTTTGTTAAGTGATTCTGTGCTATACCGTATGCTGTGGAAGTTCAGCTTACACAGGCACAACAAAATTTTTATTCAGTCATTAGTTTCTGCCAATTAAAACTCAATGAGGTATGCCCTGTTGGCAATTACAGTGCTGGAAGGCATTAGTTGGAAGCATCACAAGAAAGGGCCAGAATGCTCACGTCCAGTATGTATTCACAGCATGCGCTGCAGTCAGTCCAATTTCCCAACAATTTTGGCCGCTCTGGTTGATATCATTTTCACATTTCAGCCATTTTACCAGCAATCAGTTAGAGTGTGTAAGAATATATTTTTTGGCCATAAAAGATACATATCTATCTAAATATTTATTACATGTGTAATGATTGAGTCATGCACCTACAATATTTTCCTTGTTAGAATTCACAAGACTGTTTCTGCTTTCTCACAATGGCTGTACCAAAATGCATAACTTATGGCCAAGAAACAGCATGATATGATGATTCAAATGGTACCTTGATTACATGTAAATCCCCACATAAGAAAAGCTACAACAGGTAAAAGTTGACACTGAATTGAGTCAAATTGACTTAATTCAGTTGACCTCGTCACCAACTGTTATTTGTATCATATGATTGTCACAGTGTATTCTTAAGAATTCAGTGTTCCTAAAGTATAAAATTGTAAGAATTTCATCATTTTAAGACTTACCAAAAAATTGTGTAGATCAACTGTAGAATTAGTTTCACCTATCAAAATGAATATATCCCTGAAACAGTCTAATGATTGAACTGTAATCTATTACGAATTACTGGTGCTTGGAGGCATTATTTAATATTAGTGCTTTCTGCTGTAGATGTTAAGATTTTTGTAAATCCACAAGCACAATGTTTGCAGCCATTGAAACAATGATTGCAAGAGCCATCACAACAGTGACTATCAAGACAGCAAGCACGGTGAAAGCGACTGCGATTGAAAAATGGATGGTCATCCTCGATCAAACAATGGTTCCAAAAAAGAAACTCATGCCATGCATATGGATGCTGGCCACCAAGCAAGCAGTTCTTGCTCGCGAAGCTCTTCAGCCTCCTCCAAATACTCGAGGCACTCCTTTTCCTCAGCATCCCACTACAGCAGCAGGTCCAGGTCTGGTGAAAACCACCACCTCACCAACCAAAGATGGAGCAGCTTCCTGTCGCCATGCAAGAGAGCTCACTCCTACTCAGAAGAAGTAGAGCACTGTCCAACCAAAGACAGCAGTGTCTTTGCCACGTTCACAGAATCTCTTGCCTCCAAGGGCAAGAAGAAGAAAGGTGTACCTCCAAGCAACAAGCACTAAGCCTGAATGGCCGTGCCAGTAGAGGATACCTTCCCCCCTTGTAACTGCCCTGATTGGGAATTGTTTGTTGACTTGAATGAAAATCAAGCAGGCAATAGCATTGTAGACAATAAACCAGTTCAAATAGAACCATGTTATTCTTGCATTCATAACAGAATGCTGTGTTTTGATGACAAAAGTACATGTACTTTGGCACCTAGCCTTGTAGAGTTTGTCAAAGATGACTCCTCTGTTGACTCTCTCTCCACTACTGGGAACATTACCTACCTTTCAACAATAGAAGCCTATCAAACAGAGGTTGACCAGCCTTGCTACAATTACCATTGACCAACAATTGTCTTACCCAAACATTAATCACTGGTTACTATATGTACCACTGATACAATAAACATGTTCAAAAGTTGTAGACTCCTAAGAGTACTGCTTGACTCCGGTTCCATGGTTTTGTTGGTAAAATGAACTGCCTTGCCACCAAAAGTCATCACAAAAACAATCAGTGCAACGCGGTACTTCACCACTCCTTCTGGAAAATCCAGACACAAGAAGTTGAAACCCTCAGAAATCTGAGGCTGCCTGAGTTTGATAAAACAGGCATATTGGTGAACAAAATTGTCTTGCCTTTGACAATGTTACAGTCAAATACAACATCGTCCCGAGTACAAATTTTCTGTCAAAGGCAGGAATTAAACTCAATTCCTCCTCAGGAAAAATGGAATGGTTTGATTGTTCCATCCCACTTTGCCTGCCTGGTGGGCTGACCTCCACAGACTTTGATGCCATGGAAGGCATGTTCTTCATCCAAACAGAAGATGAAATCTTTGGCAAAGATTGGTTGCGCTATTATGCCACCAAGATTCTTGATGCAAAATATGAATGGATAGATATCAGTGATGTCATTCAACCTCCACCAAAAAGCAGACTTGCTGAAGGTTTTGAAAGACAATAGCATGATGTTCAATGGTACCCATTGTACTTACCCACATCGCAAGGTACACATAGACTTGTTACCAGATGCAAAGCCCATGCATTCATGACTGTACCCTGTACCACATGTGCACCTAAAAACATTCAAAACAGAATTGGATCACCTTG
>JALLPC010007034.1:0-10988 GCA_036940045.1 Stephanocyclus meneghinianus | reverse complement strand
GGTCCCCCTCTTGTTCCCTGTCCCCTGATTGTTCCCCGTTCTTTCAATTGCAGTTAAAGTGTTTTGACTCACACTAACAGGTTAACATGTTTAACTGAAATGCTTAGAAATCGGCTTAATTTTTACATTATTCAAAAAAATTTACTGATTCACGAGTAGACAGGATCTATCTTAGCAAAATGGTTTTATTTTACAATAACGTGACATAGGCCACAGATACTATGGGCCTGAAACAGGCAATTGGGGCCAGGGAATCAAACCCTGGACCCAGAAAAAAGATCGTGCTGCACGGTCAGGGGTTCAAACCCTGGATCTACCAAAAAGATCTTGCGATGGTGCACACGATCGCTCATACAATTGCATGGACGATTGCAAGAATTAGTGTGCGCATGTGAGTTTCATGAAAGGACAGGGAACAATCAGGGTACAGGGAACATTAGGGGAACTATATTAGGGTATATCGCCAAAGTGTTGGCAACTGATGCCAAAGAGCAGCATCATGGTTGTTGGCTTTTGAGCCAGCTTTTTCCAGTTATTGTACTCTTTGTTCCCTACATGTCTGCTTACCTGTCTGCCTTGTTGGCTGTGTGTTCACAGTGTGTCCACTTTGTTTGTGCTTTGTGTACGCTATTAGTAAAAACTTATTGCAGAAGGTAATAGCTTTGTACTCCTAGGATGTATGCTAGTTCATATTTTTCAGGCATGCGTGATTTAGTACATACCATACCTAGGGAGATAGGTAGCTAACCTGTGTTCCTTTCTGCAGCAGAAGACATTACAACCTTGATGATTTTAGCCACAATGTGTACAGGCCCATTGTTGGGTGGGTCTTTTTTATTGGTTGACATAAAAATGACAGCCTGCTTGGCTGCGAGCTTGTGATTCATTAAGTCATGAAGCATTGTTGTGGATGGCAAGGACCATGTCATGGGCTGTGTAGGAAACTACCACAATATCTTGCATTGCAGTGCAGTTCAAAAATTGTAGACATTTTTGCATTGTGCGTTTGGTGGGCTTGCTTGTTGCTACTAGAGAAGTAAGTGCAACCAGCAATGTGCTGTCAACTGCTCATGCGTAAAATATGAATGTTCCCATTACCTCCTGAATGAATTTCTTACCACTTTTATTAAGAGGAGATGAAGTGTCTTCTGGGTTGACATGTTGTACTTTAGCTCCACAATTCAGAGGAACATGAGGATGTGGTTGTTGTTGGGGTTTTGTTGGTTTTTTATGCTTGATGCATTTGAGAGCTGTCTCAACATATCCTGGCATTGATACATGAACATCATGCGTTGTGTGTATTCCCAGTCTAAAGTGAGATTGATGAATCATTTTCCATCAAGTCAAAGATATTCCAGACATAGTTTTGCCTGTGAGAGGATCAGGTAATGCTAGTGAAGTAATGATGTGTTGCAGATCATCATCATTGATAAATTTCACATTGGAGGTATCTACAACCAGTGCAAACTGGGCCTGGTGTTAATGTATTGTGATAGTATTCATGTTCATTTAACCATTTTTCAAGGTACTGGATTGCAAGAATCCCAGCTTGTAGTAGTCCAGACATGCCTCAGCAAGCTTCAAGGTACCACTTCCCATCCTTTGTGGCTATATCCCAAAGTTTGTACTGTTAGATCACACATTCAGGGAAATCCAAAATGTTCATTTGGAGATATTTGTATCTGTTCATTGGCATCATAACATAGAAATTGCTAATGTTCAAAGACATTACTTTTGCTTCAGGGGTGAAATGACACTGTTAAAGAGTTGTCTGACTGTCAACATGTCAGCTGTTCATGTACCTGCATTACCTGGGTATTTGATGAGGTTGTTGCCCATGGTGATTCTACAATGATTTGGGTCAGCTTTCTCATGTATGTGATTGACTCAACTTCTCATGTAAGTGATATCCTTCCTGTGATCCAGAGAATATCTTCACATTTTACGTAGAATAGTGTATTTGTGTCTTCCACAATTACTTCAAGACCTTGAGTTAATTGACCCATCTTTCCCAAATGCATTCGACCATTTTTTACAACATTTTGGAATGCGCACTATTCAGAAATATTCTAAAATATCTCTAGTTTTGTCTTCAATTATGGCTCCTGCAAATTTGCAAAGAAATTGTAGGGGAAATTTATAAGATACTAAATACTTTGGAGTTAAAGTTGTGTCAGTGAGTTCCAAGACTGAATGCATGATATTGGTGTTTATGGAGATGGTGCATTGCCATGAGTTCTATATTTCATGGGCATATAGTTTGACATCAGACTTGTCTTCCTCATCATCAAAATCTCTTCAATAATGTGTAATGTAGGGCCATTTGAGCTCATGGTGATTGGAATTGCAATGCTTCCATAATTTGCACCTTCGGAGATGATACCGTCTCTTGCACCCTCAGAAATGTTACTGCTCTTTTTGACATAACTGTTTCAGACAACTTGATCTCAGCAAATTGATAGATTTTGGCAAGACTGTTTAGTTCTTGAATGCCTATTTGACCATATGTATTTGAGCTAATGTTGTTTTTCAAATCCTCAGTGAGATTATGTGCTGCATTTACAATTGTTTCCGCCATTGTGATAGGAGGGATTGTGATCCTTCCTGAAGCCTGAAAATGACTGTGTCAGAGGAGTGTACCAACTTTGTTTTTTTGGCAAAACCTTGTGGCATCTGTAGTGATCTGTGGACATGCCAATGTACCATGAGTCCACAGAATGTGCACCAAACAAAGTTCTTTCTGTTGGTCCCATGAAACATTGTGCTCAACATACAAGCAGTGCAAGTGGCATTTTTTTGTAACCATGAATGCCATTGATGTACAAGTATGCTGAAATTTTTGGCGGTACATTGGATGGTTGCAGTTCCATAAGTGGTAGAAGACAATGCCATTTCCATACTTGAAAAGTAGTGGCACACCCTAATATGTTGGCAATATACAAAGCATCATTGTTTGAATACTTTTTCAGCTAAATTTTTGCTATGATTGTTTGTTGGCACTACTTCCCATTTGACGCATTTCTCTTTGATGGTTTCAATGTACTTTTTTGATGTTTTTTTGTCCAACATTTACTTTTTGGGGTTTCTGTCCTGCTTTCATAGCCGACCAATTAGTTGATCATAGACTGGAATCATTCCCACTTTGTCATGTGATCTCATCAGGTCAAATGCAATATAGTTGTCATCAGGCTTGATGAGACACATTATATACTTGTGTCCCTGAGAAGAGACAATGGGAAAATGACTGGTTTGATCATGCTGTATCCTTGATAATGATGGCATAGTTATTGCAATGTTTGCTTCAGAGATAAACAAGATTTGTTGTAGCCCCTTTGATTTTGATGATTTTGTTTTTTTTCTCTTGTGTTGAATGTACCCCTGTTTTGACACAATGCAAATGTCCTTTTGTCTTGGCATTTGATACAAGATAGTGTTTGCAATCTGCACCTGCTGCAAGCATGGCCAAGTTGCAAAGAATCCTGCCTCAATTGCTTTGAGCCAGGTGATGGGTATCCTGCTGCAGCATGGTACCATCTAATCACCTGTGCAGTGCTGGAAAGTTCATATATGTTAGCCCCCATTGTGGCACCAGACCAGTGCCAACACTGGGACAAAAAAATGTCCCAGTACAGGCACCGGGCAAATTCACCCCATGTTGGTACCCTAACACTAAGCCTAACATTCACCCAGTGTCTGTACTGGGACATTTCACTGTCCCAGTGTCGGCACTGGGTCCGTGCCACAACGGGGGCTAACATATACACTGTTAATGATTTTCTCAAGTTTCCAATGCTTCTGTAGCTTGAGTACGTCAGTTGCTTTCTTACTGAGGAGATGAGTGTCGGTGTTCATATTCTCACTTATTGGACCACCAGCTCCCTCCATACCTTTGTTTGGGGGGCATCTTCATCCTTGTAGTACCACCTTGCCCTGTATAAGTTTATTTGCGGTTTTTTCATCAAATATTTTTACTTTATCAGGAGTGAATAGTGTGATGTAGTTTGCATCAGCAAGTTTGCTGGTGCTTTGGACTGAGTTTAATGATGAACCATGTACCATTTCAGCCATTGGTGCTGGTGGTTGCATCGAGTGATGGAGTCTTGCCTTCTTTCCTGTCTCTGATATCATTCAATTGACATTATGAAATCATTTTCTTGATATCTCCTGCAAAACCTTGACATATTTTGCTGGCCAAATGCAGGTGGAGGCAATGCCTGAGTAAACATCTATTTATAGTATTTTGTTTGCATTGATTTCTACATCTTCAACTTGTGTGAGCAGTGGGGTGTGAGAATTGACAAATAATGAGTTTATTTTTTATCAAATGTCACATTTTGCTCCTCCTCACTCTGTGACCTCAGCCCCCATCAAAGTTATGACTTCCATCCCTCCTTTTGCTTATCTTTGTTTGCCTCCAGATTCCAGCAATGCTCCTTGAAAAGTTTGTCATGGCATTTGTTGCAAATGTTGCATCATTTGAGTGTAGTTTTATTGCCCTTGCCCATTTTTACAACCTTCTCTAATAATGTATTGATTGTTTCAGAGCTTTGTTTGTACATGTTCATGAGAGCCCTTATGGTTCCATTGAGGATTTTGATATGTGCCATTGCCTTTCAATCTGTTCATTGTTTGAGATAGGGCATTGGATCCAACTCCCAACATCCATTGAATTTGTTCTTGCTGAACAAGTTCATCATGTTGTAGTTCTTCAAAAAATTTGGCAATGTCTCCATCAGTTGTTTCCTCAACATTGTTGGCTGATTCATGGGTGTTTGTGCACTTACCCTCACACTGCTTGATTCCTTGATACTCCTTTGTGTAATACTCTGCATGTGCTCCCACATCTTATCTGCTTTATTGCATTGTTCAAACTTTCTGAGAACCATTCGGTCAAAGACGCCACTGTCTTGCATTTGGTCAACTGCAGTGGCGACCAAATCACTCATTTTGAAAGTGATGCCCCAGCATTCCAGTTCCAGCATCATCTGTAGATTTTCAAGTGTGGAGAAATATTCCATAATGTCCCGAGTGTGATCCCATTCCATCTTGATTTGTATGCATGTTTCATTTTTCTCTTGCACCATACTCCAAGCATATCACCCCCACACCCACACAACACCACAAAACAGGGATACACCCAACCCAGGTGCTGCTTTGTCAACATGCAATAAAAAGCAACAGCACACCTTAATGGTGGGATTATTCACTTAACTTATTGTCTTTATTGCACAAAACAATGCAATCATTGGCACACCAAAAATGTGATGCACACCAAATTGTGACGGCACACATTAGTAGCAATGCCATCCTAAAACAAAGCACACCAGGCCAACACACACCTAAGACCATTATAATAAAATGAGGAATTCCTCAACTGAGATGTTGTTGTCTTGGCAAACAATACAAAATACCAGCTCATCCCAATGTTGTGATTATTGCTTAGAATGTTTTTGGCACAAACGCCCATCTAACACCAGCAATCAAGGATGCCCAAACCTTGGTATTGTTGTGTTAGCAGGCAATAAAAAAAGAACAATGGCACATACAGCATCCATATTTAGATGGATTCAACTTATATGGAATGTCAAATCAAAAAATGTGATACATTTCCCCAACAGGAACACCACATGTAGTAACACAAGAAAGTCGTACCACAATGGAATCGCCATGACCCTATTATGAGAAAGTGCAACTAAAATAGTGATGCCACACCACCTATTAAGACGGAACCAGACCCAAGTAGCAACACTGCACAAAAAATATGTGATGCATCATTCCTACAGCAATATCTGACCTCAAGAAATGCACTCATGACAAAGGAGGACTCCTCACTGACAAACAAGAGTGCACAAAAGAACCCAAAGCTCCAGCAGTGGTGGTACCATTGCTTGTGTGATAGCGATGCAGCATGTCAAAGCATTTGCAGCAGCAATGCTGCATTGCAGCAATGTTTTTTGGTCATTTGTTGTTGCGCTGTAGTTTTTGCATGACTGTTGTCATGTGTTTGTGTTTGTTACAGGTTGAATGTGGTACCAGAAATCATTAATGTAGCGGTGTGATATAGGGTGTTTGGAGCATTGATACTACATATGCTGGGCATTGTGGTGGCATTCTTTTAGCAGTGCTTGTTGATGGTAGTATTGTTTGAAGGTGTAAGTAAGAATGGGTTTACGCTGTTGCTCTGCTTCTTGTGGAAAAGAAAGACTTTTGTCCATGCCAATCCATGTTATTTTGTCTAGTTATAGTTTTAAGCATTATGTACTAATGTACACAATGTTGTTGTGTAATTTTAACACCATTGCAGTCATGTGATTGTATTTGTTATGGGTATTTTGAATGTGGTATTGGACATTATCAATGCAGTAGTGTAACAGAGGGTGTTTGGAGCAATGTCACTATATTTGCTGGCATTGTGGTGCCCTTCCTTCAATAGTGATTATTGAGGGTAGTATTGATGAAGATGAAGTTTGGCTAAATTTGTTTTTGTGGAATTGTTTTTATGTTGATGATGTGGTCATGGGGTTATGTTGCAGCACTGCTGTTTCTCATTTATCGCGTCATCATTGTCACACTGTTTTACTGCATAAATTCACTTCATGGTAAGTTCACATTGACAGATCCTCCTTTTTTAGCCACCTTCACTACAAATTTTGGTAATGTGATATCTGCAAAAAAGCTTGCACCAGATTCTGGTAATTTAATATTATGTGGCCCACCAGTCTCCTCATTGGGGCTTATGAGGATGAAGTATCGGTTGGTAAGGTGCCACACTAACTGAATTCAGCTCAATGTCCAAGCAGTTGGTGTATGGCCAAGATTTTAACATGTTTTATAATAAAGTTTACCAGCTTGTTAAGCATAATGTCACCTTTTTTGGCACCTATATATCATATAATTTACTTGACAAATTCTTGAGTAAAATTTAATCATGGTAACTTCAACTGAGACTTCAACCAAAAAAGCTGACTTAACTGACTCAATCGCCGCGCTCCTGTTCATCCAAAACATGATGAACATGGCAAGTACCACACAACCATACACCGGGACGGCATGCACAATAAGTTCTGATTCTGTTGTTGCACCCAAGGTACCCACATGCATACTGTTGGTACCTCTGCATGGCATCACAAATCCAGTGGCGATTTCGATACGCCCTGGCATGCGGCGGTGCACGACAAAGGGTGTGAGCACCCTCCAAAGTCATTTGATAGTGCTCCACCATATCTTCCACCAAGTCATCATTCATGATCAACTGCCAGCCATACTTTCTACAAAAATTTAGCAGTGTAGGCATTGATTTCTTGCCTTCAGCGAATCGGATGGCAAGGTAGGCATTGACTAGACTGACTGCAATAATGAACGCAAGTACTCGTAGCTCCCATTGTTGGCACAATGGCAATGAGTGTTAGAGATTGTTGTGATCATTGACTGCATGATGGTAACAAAAATGGTGGTCAAATGGCAAGGTGTACGCAAACTCCTTTGTCTTCTCAACAGCATCTTCCATCCACCGCCGAGTTGTCGACCTGCATGTCTCATCAGCCATAAGACTGCCACTTGTTGCCATCATCTTCACAGTATAGTTGGGTTCCTTCATGGTCCACAAGTTATACATAACCCCACCTTCACTTCCTTGGACAGCATCTACATCACCCACCTCCTTTGTTGCCATGTGCTCATCCATTGCATTGCCAGCAACTCCTGTCGGCCAGAAACGTCTCTTCTTGATAAGAGCACATGAATAGATTCCATGTTGCTTCAGTTCATTTATTGCCTTGAGGACACGAAAACCTGAATCAAGGATAACATACTTCCCCGCACCAAAGTAGGACTTCAACATGCGAAGCATCAATCCAGCAGTCTTGCGGTACAATGAGAATTCTTGTGGTCCTAATTCACGAGGTCTATCCTTACCCTCGACCATTTCAACTGCAAACATTACTCCAGATTCTGCGCAACATGCGGTGTGATACTCATTGCCAAAAGGATGCGGCTTTCTGGGACAATACACCCATCCTGGACAAGTCCATCTGTTGAACCAAATCTACATGGACTCATCTAGGCAGATCGCCCAACTCGATACAAAGATGGACACCATGTGAGAGTTGAAAGCCATGATCAGGTCACGTACCTGACAGAGCTTAAAGGCGAAATGTGGTGGCAAAGTCCCCATCAATCTGAGCTCTCTCATGATCAAATTGGAGCGACACTTTGACATGTAAGGGTTAAATCTGAAAGGACAGTGATTCTCTCTCTGGTCAAACGTGTGGTCTATACACCAAAAGTTGTCCTTCTTAAAACCAGACACTGTGGCCATTAGGGAGAGTATTCCCAAGAACCTCACAAACTCACCCCACGATAACTCAGCTTTGCCAAGAGCCACAATGGCATCATTAGTGTTAGACATTACAATGTCAAAAAAGAAAGAGAGAGGGAGGAAATGGAGGAATACCTCAGAATACAAAGCACCATGTGGAGAGAACTGGTGTTTGAAGGCGTGTCCTTCCTTTTCTGTCTTGACAATGGCTCTACGGTCAATGCCATCCCATCCCCATCTCTGTCCTTCCTTAAGCCCAGAATCTTGAAGGTCAGGTTCAGGTTCAGTGGGAATATTCTCTGGGGCTGGTTCCCTGTCATTGTCAACATCGAATCCCTGGTTGCAAAAATTTGCGATGTCTTCTGAAAGATTCCCACCAACTGGTGGTAAGTCGTCAACATCATCTGCCTCATCTTGTGAGGCAACAGGAGAATTCTCACGAGAAACACGAGGAGATGGTGCACTGCCCCAAAAATCATAGGGATCATCACACTTGGTGTACACTCATACATAGCGACAAGCTGCATGAATAAGACCATGCAAATTGTGATGCTCAAAAAATTCAGCCTCGAAAGTGTGGCCATTGCATGTAGTTGTTTCGCAACGCACTGCGATGAGTTCTGACAGTTGATCAGTCTTCGTGAAATTTGGGTTCTGTTCTTTCACGAACTTCATGGGTCAAAGGTAATTCCACAGGATGGTGCATGAAGCTCCCCGACCTAAATGCCTGCGGTCTCCCTCGTATCGACGAGCCATGATGTTGGGGTTGGTTCGGAGTTGGAGTTAGAAAAAAGTACTATTCCTACATACAAATTTTGGCAGGATGTGATAATGCAGTTGGAAAAAAATTGTGACAACAGAAAAATATAATTAATAATTCAGATATTTCACAAGATGCTACTTCTTGGCTTGGTACAGAATAGTGAAGGAGCGCAATGCTGGGGTGCCCATTATAGCCTTTTGTAGCTGGTCCTCTGTACATCTACAAGTCCAATTTCTGGCGCGCGCCAAACTTATTCAACCAAGCAAGACCCAATCTACAAAAGACTGATATAAGTCGATTTAACTGAATTCAGTAGGGGTGGGAATAGGACCGATATACATTGCTCTATCTTATGTAAAATTAGAAAAAATATTGGTTGTGTCTTTTGATAAAGACTGATGACATGCAACAGTTATTTTTGATTTTCCATGTTTGCACCAACAATCAGTTTCTGTACGCTGTGCCATGCTACAGGTTGAAAAAACTGACAGTGGTAAAGCAACAATGGAAGCATGTTATGCTGCTGTGCTTGTTGGATGTCTTTGCCTGAGGGGAGTGGCTCTGGTGGCATTGACAAAAGAAGGGTTATGTGGCACACCTAGCAACAACCTGCCGTTCATCTAGGATTATGGTGGAAGGTTCATGCTTGATCTCTTGTTTAATGTTTGCTTTTGATGCAACTTTGTGGCAGAGAGTGATTGTAGTGCACAACTGACTATGACAAAACTCAAAACCAACCACACCTACACTCAATAGGCATGAAAAACTTCAGAGCCATATTATCTACAAACAGCTATTAAGTGAAACCGGTGTAGCTCGACCCTGACCAACTGTCAGTACAGTGATTGCTGTCAGTGATGACCTGCCCTAAGTAAACAAATGGACTGTGGTATCAACAATTCAGTGCCATTGCCATCATCTCCCATCCTCAATAAAGAAGGCATCTGTTTCATTCCTACAATATTCATACCATTGCCTCACACGCAGTATTCTCTCTTGTGTGACATCTAAATTTTTCAATTCATGAATTGTATTATGAGGCATGGCCACCCAATTCAAAGTAACGTTTGGGCATTGTCTCATCTCTTGTTTACCTGCGTTATGGATTGGAGCCGTATTGTCTGCATCTTGTGTGTATCCATCCACGGGACCACGATAAACAGTATGAACATCCCAAAATTTAAAAGTGTGCCCCGTGATGAGTGCTTTTCCCGATGCTTCTCCTTTCCAAAATCCTTTGTTGGGTCTCGTATCCCATGTGTAGTTCAAAGTATTCGAAAAGAATTTGGAATTAATGACTTGTTGATCGTCACAGGATGCGGCATTGGCCATTATGGGGATGGGATGAATGCTGTTATTGTAAATGAATTTTGGTGTATTGTTGGAGTATTGAGTAGTGTACGACAATGAATCTTCGTGATCCTGATTGTATGTGTCAGTCCATTTGCACTGCTCCAAAATACTCTCGACATAGGCGACGGCCGGTCCATCGACTCCGCGAATGTCATTCCCACGAATCCACATCATTCCACCGCAGGCTACAAAGCCCATGGCTAGAAATCTAATTGGGAAATTATGACAATATGCATGAATGACATCGTAGGAGCTGTCCTCCATTAGCGTCATATCCATGTATCGAACGAATATGTTGTCGGCATCAGTTAAAAGAACAGAATAACCATTTCTCAATTGATGCAAGACGTAAATCCATCGAGAGGAGAAAATGCGTCTTCTTCTCTTTTGTTGCGTCAAGGTGGGATCGGCAACGGGCCACCCCGCCGATCGTGGGTGCAGCATGGGCTCGACGAGTATAGCTTGGCCATCGTGGGTTCGATTGTGGTAGTACGACAGAGTGGCATCGTCGGCGGCAACAATGATGGTTTGTCGCGGAGAGTACCCGAGCGAGAT
>JALLPC010006879.1:0-10394 GCA_036940045.1 Stephanocyclus meneghinianus | reverse complement strand
TCTGACTAGTAATCAACTTATGAAATTCGTTTATACTTTGAAACAGAGGACTGTATAGTCCCACTGTTGTTTCTTGATAACTCATTGTCCATTCAAACATGCAATTCTTCATAAGAAGTTCATAAACTATTAAAAATTAACTTTTATTCATAACGTAAAGCAGAAAAGTCTGGATATCAGCTTAAGGATGTTCATAAGAGAATTTTCATGGACTGTTAAATGTAGTAGCAAAATCCGACTACCTAGGAGTCTCATATATTTTATTAACAATGAGAGCGACAACTTGTTGTTCTTGATAGCTCACACTAAAAAGTTAAAATACTGTTAAAAGATTATGTCCCACCTCATGAATGTTTTAGTGTTGAGATGTTTGATATCCAATGCAAGAATCACTTTGGTGTATTCATCACAAGATGCCCTTCCTTCATCATTTCTCAAAGAGAAACAATTTCCCCATTCCTGAATTTTCCATCATTGACAAGGGCTTAAACAATAATATAGTCCGTTTTTTTGCAGTCGTTTGTTTTCTCGTTCCAATTCAATATTGAATAGGCCGATGTCCCTCCAACCATCCATCACCGGCCCCAGTATCGTACCATACTACAATACCTACGCTGTCAAAAATCTCCAGTCCACCCATCAGCCACCCATCATTATTCTATGGCTCACTCATAATACAATACCGACAAAGACGAGAACAATGGAAACTCCCCGCCGGCGGTCAACGCGACTGAAGCATCAAACGAGTGACGACGACTCGTCCGCCGCCTCTTCGAAAGCGTCTCGTTCCGGCACGAGAGCTTCCACTCGTGCCGCCAAATCGTCCATCGCCAACGCCGCCGTCGACGTCAGCCAAAACGAGATCGGCACGCCCGCTCGCGAGAGACGCACGCGATCCAACTCGACATCTGTCGGCGAAACTCCGCCGTCGGAAAGGCGACGCTCCACTCGATCGACGTCCACGAACGACGCCAACGAAAGCAAGGTCGACGCCGCCATCGCCAACGACAAGACCGAGACTCCCACGAAGGCCAGACGAGCGAAGTCGAACAGCGGCGATATTGGTCGAAAATCCGCCAAGAAGAGCGTCGCCAAGTCGCCCAGCAAGTTGGATGTCATTCCAGAGGTCCTCGATGCGAACGACGCCGACGAAACGGCGATGCCTCACGCTCAAGCGGTCGTCGAAATTGCATCTCCAGTACGCACAGCACTCGACTTTGCAGAAACAGTCGAGAGCAGCATCGAGGCACACAACAATCACGACAACTCCATCAAGAAGAAGGCGGCGGAATCTACGGCTACAACCGCACAAGAACACTCAGCAAACAAGAAAAAGAAGACACGAGTCAGACACCACAAAAACACACATGCTACTCACATAATCAACCACCAGCCATCGGAAACACCAGTGACAGTGTCTCCATTCAAACCAGCATTGAAACAGAAACCTATATTTCATGCTCATGTTCATCGTTTACGATTTCTGAAGTTGTTTCCCAAGCCAATTGTTGCCATGGCATACTCCTTGCCATACATGCAGCGACATCAACACGCGTCCGTGCAGAAAACCCCGCAACAGTCACAATTAGACCGCCACAAGCACACAAAGAGCGCAAACAAGCACCATCAACTGCTTGCCATTTCACGTCAAGGAGGCTCCGTCGAACTCGTTGATCCTCAAGAACGGTGGATCACCGTGGGTCGTGTGCCAGGAGTAAGACGCAGAGAAGTGGACGCCCTTATTTGGATCTATGCCTCAGAAGATCATGGCGGCGACAGGACAACTGCTTCACTCGCTCCCGATGGTCCCGATCCTGCAATACCCACGGCAGTAGACAATGCATCGCGTCCACATCTCATTGGGGCAAGTCGGGACGGAACCCTCTTCCTACTTGACTTCGCCACCCAACGTCAAACCCATGTCATTGGATCCGGAGCCGGAGGCGTATTCTGTCTAGCCTCTCTATCTGCCAAGGGCACATTCGGTCGTCACTCGGGATCGTCTCGAGAATACTTTGCGGCGGGTTGTGAAGATGGAACGATTAAAGTGTATTGCTTCAAGAACGGATTGGACTTGGTGGCGACTCTGCCGAGCGTGGGAAATGCCGTGTTGAGTTTGGCTTGGTTGGGAAATCAAAACTCCGCTGGCGATGGATCCGATGTTTTGGCAGGAAGCGTTATTTTTGCTGGAGTGGCAGATGGTACAATTCGTAGGTTTGACTGTGTTGCTTCCGTGGCCGCTACTTCGATTAGCACGGGATTTGTTCTTTCCACCAGCGATGTTTTGGGTACAAGAACTTCGTCCTCTTCCGTTGTTTATCGATGGAAGTCTATGTTGAGAATGACTGTGGAAAATAGAGGTTTGAGAGAGGCGACTAAGATTTGGGCCTTACACGCATTGTCGGACGGGACCGTCATCTCGGGGGACTCTCTGGGAAACGTTCAATTTTGGGATGGATTGTTCGGGACCATGTTGCAAACATTTAGTCAATCGGAGAGTGGGGCAGACGTTCTCTGTCTAGCCGTTAGCGAGGATGAGAACAAGGTTTTTGCAAGTGGGGTTGATTCTCGTGTCATGTGTATTCAACGACAAGCTCTTTCCAGTGATGATGTCGCCAATGTCAATCCAGATTCGGTGCCGATTCGGAAATGGGTCAATGTCTGTGCACACAGAAAGCATACTCATGACGTGACAGCATTGGCCATTTGTCATAAAACCGCTAGCGGTTCAAGGAAGCAACTGGAACTTCTTGTAAGTGGGAGCGTTGATACAAGAATGTGTACTTATGTCACAGATGATTTTAGATCGAGTCGGCCCAGGATTTGGTTCAACTGGTCATCCATCTCACCTGTTTCAATGTCGAGGGAATGCCGCCTCATCGCTGTCACAAGAAGTGAAAGAATCGACTTGTACCGTCTTTATCCCGCTGGGGCAACGGATACAGTGAAAGCTAGTGAGGAAGCTGACGAGTCAAATTGTCACGTCAAAACCATTTCCATAGAAAGTCCATTTAATTTGACTTGCTCCAACATCAGCAACGATGGGAAATTTCTCGCTGCGAGCGATGCGTCAACTCTTTACGTGTTTGCACTGAATGTGGTAGAAGAAGATGGTACAGTGGATGTAGAGCCAACAAAACTCCATCTTCCAAAGGGATGTGGACGCCCCTGTACTGTCCTGCGGTTTGATGCGAAAGGAAGATTGATTTGCGCCACGGTTGACGGCTCCATCAATATTTTGCAGCTAGCACCTGCATCAAGCAAGGATATTGGAGCGGCATACACTGTTTCGATGGAACATGTTTTTAAGGAGCACATGAATACTGTGTCATATTGGACTAATGACTCTCCCATTGTAAGTTTAGACGTGAGCATCGATGGAAAATGGTTTGCTGCAGCAAGGTTCTCCCGTGGTAAAGGCTCAGTGCATGTCTTCTCCCTTGAACCTTTTGGGCATTGGTGGTCCCTACCTGAAATGGAAGCAACTTCAACATGCATTAAGTTTCTCGGAGGAGGAACTCTAGCTGTGGGATGCTCCAACAATTCTTTTCATACATTCAACCTTCAGCGAAGGTCGCTGAGTGATTGGAGTCACGACATGGGATTGCCAATTTTGAAGTCATTGCCGAAGGAGCTCATTTCTCGCACAGAGCCGTTATCTTGGATATTGTCAATGCCATTATCAGATCAAAAGCTCATTCTGGTACGTCATCAATTCATTCCACTTTGCACCATGTATGAGATTCAAATCAAATTCACTCTTATCTTTCTTTTCCTTTAGGGGTCACATGGATTTTTCTGTGTCGTGGATTTGGATCAACCTGTCCCAGACAAGTCAAAAACTTTCCCACCTAATAGTTTGAGAGCTAGGCGTTCGGTTTTGTATGATAATGATGATGTGGAGGTGTATCCATCACCGTCAAAAAAGCAGAAACGCCCTGCCAATGATGCGATAAATAACTTTACCATCTGTCTTCAATACAGCAATTTGTTATTCCAAGAGTTCCTGAATGAGGAAGAAATGGTGGTGGTGGAAGAGCCATGGATGAGCATTCTGGAAGAATTGCCCGATGCCCTGGCCCGCCGAGTTTTTGGAACTTAATTCTACGCTGTGAAAAGTCCTCTTTTCTTTTTCTTGAGGTAAGACAATCCTCAAGGTTTTGTTTCTTGCCCTGTTCTTCACTATGCAAGTTTGCAGCGGTGTCGTTCAAATTTCCCACGATTTGACACCTCCATAATGAAGTATCTTGCGATATAAATTGTGCTGTATCTGAACTGACCAAGTAATCAATTGCTTTGTTAGTAAATTCTTGCTCGACATTCTCTCACAAATATTATTGGTTTCTCTTTACCATCCGATTTTGTCGTTGCACCAAAATTACAACCCGAATCCTGAATGTTATATTTTTTAAGCCTCTCATTGACACAGCAATAAACAAGAGTTACTAACCCTAAAACAGATGTTATGAATAAGTGGCATTACCATACTGTTGATGGTACTACGCAAAAAATTATCTTCTTCAAAAATTACATGTTTGGCATTATTGATGCCATTCTGGACTGGGTAATTATGGATAATACACCGTCACCACTAATTAGTGGAAATCCAGCTAATTAGTGGTCCATTCTATTACCTGAATCTTATGTAAAAATGAACACATTAAAAAAATGAGTTTGACCATGATATTCCTCGTGATTGGGGCAACCTATACTTCTGTGGTGGCTGTCATGGAGTTACTTTCTCACGGGGAATTTTTTCCCGGGGATAGCACCCTGAGCAATATTTAATAAATTGATGATGAAAAAAAAAGCGATCTTGGTTTATTCACAGTTTGGCATCAATTTTCTACGTAGGAATATTATAAATTTCTACGTGTGTCCACCACTCTCTGTCAACGACCAAGCCAAAAATCAACCATGGCAAGGAAGAAAGGTGGCATCGGAGCAGAGGGCTCTGCTACAGCACGTCTCTTTCATCCCAAGGCTCCACTAGAGGCAAAGTATGGCAAGGGCCAACTTAGCAAGGTGCGATGCAACGCCATCATCATTGGCAAAGCGAATCATAAAGTCCGACACACGTTCCAGATGTGTTATGAAGTTCGCATCCCGGATGTCGACGACCATGACAAGTTTGTAATCGTTTGCACGAACTTCAAGGTAACGCGATCCCCGCAAGTACCATTCGATGACGAAGTCGAACAGGAAAATCAACCGAACGACGCTGATGCAAACATAAGGGGCTCCCACACTGAAGAACACAACATCGCAACGACCAATAATCACGGGACAACTTCAGAAGACATCGCCGAACTTCGCGCTCAGGGTATTGAAGTTGACGACGAAGGACCGGCCCCCGAGAATATTGCACCGCCCACAGTTATAACACCTGAATTGGGACAGTGGGAAGATGTCAGAACATGTCCTCGCAAAGCAGATCCGAATGCAACGAATGTGAAAGGAAAGTTTGTTTCCAAGACATGGGCACAAATTGGGAACATGGATGAGCTATCTATCTTCCGGCTATGCTTCCCAGAGGATTATGTTATCAAGATTTTGATACCCTCTACTAACAAGCACATCAAGGGTGATCCGCTTACCCTTCGTGAGTTTTATATTGTATTGGGTTGTCGATTTTTCATGGCATGCTTTTATGGCATTTCTGACTACCGCCTCTGGTGGAGTAAAAAACCTATCAACACTTTTGAAGGTGCGCCCTTTCGCCTCACAGACTATATCACCCGCAGTCGCTTTAGTGCCATTACAGAAGCAATGAGGTATACCAACAAGAAACCTCCACAAGATTTCTTGGACAAGTTTCATGATGTGAGGGAACTTCTTAATGGTTTTAATGACCATTACAAGACAGCCTATATTCCATCGTGGCTCAATTGCCTCGATGAGTCCATGAACTCTTGGGGGAACAAGAATGCTCCTGGCTTTATGTGTGTGCCAAGGAAGCCGCATCCTTTTGGAAATGAATATCACTCCATTGCAGACGGTGATGATGGAAAGCCAATCATGTGGCGGATCCGTCTACAAGAGGGTAAGGACCGCCCCAAACTTGCTAATGGAAAATGGGCCTTCCCCACTCAATTCGAAAGTCACAGCAAGACAGCAGAGCTCATGTTATTTATGACTGAGCCCATCCATCACACTGGTAAGGTTGTTTGCATGGACAGTGGTTTTTGTGTGACTGCAGGAATACTTGCATTGCATCAAGTGGGTGTTTATGGTCAGGCATTAATAAAGAAGCGGGGAAGATATTGGCCGAAGCATGTTCCTGGAGTGCTGATGGAAATGGAATTTTTTGATAAGGAGCTTGGGTCTGGTAAAACATTTGTGCAGACAATTGAAAATCAAAAGTTTCTAGTTCATTGTCACAAGGATGACAGGTACGTGTGCAAGATAATGAGTACCCATGGGCTCATGTTACCTGTCGACGATCATATCACTCACAGGTATGTAAATGGAGAGTGGAAGTCTTTCAAGTACTGTGAGCCTATGTCAAGACACAACCGCTCAAAGCATTGGGTAGATGATGTAAATAATCGAAGACATGATCCCATTGGATTAGAGGATGTTTGGGCAACAAAGTGGTGGCCACACAGACAATTTACATTTGTTTGTTCCGTGGCAGAAGTGAATGCATTGAATGCCAAGGCAAGGGGTAGGAATGTACCAGCGGAGGCTGGATTGACTTTTAGGAGGAAACTTGCAGAGCAGATGCTAAAAAATGAAATCAATGACTCTGGGCGTGTGTCTCATTCTCCTATTAGGTCGTGTCGCAAGCGGAAGAGGAGTGAATTGGTTGAACACAAGCTGGAGAAGAAGCCGGTATACACCGGAAAGTATGACGGAAGTAGTAAATCCTGGAGGAAGGTGAAGACAAAATACTTGAAGATCAAGTGCTATTATTGCCCCAAGGAAGTTCGCACGTATTGCCCCTGTAACAAACAAATTATTCTCTGCGGGGATTGTTTTGGAAAGCACACTGTCATGGTGGAGAGCACAGTTTAGGGTACATCTAATTAGTGGTTGCGTTTTTTGGATTTTTTTGGACCTTGGTAGTGTAATGATAAAATTTTATGTCGATGGTTGTTACGAATTTTAATGCTGTAAGTCTGTTGTACACCAATTAGTGGTATATCCACTTATTTGGGGTTTATTCAATTGCAATACATCATTAGTAAAAATGCATTCTAAAATGACCACTAATTAGTGGTTCAGGCCGGGGTAATATCCAATAATTCACATCAGTCAATGTTGCTTTCAACCCCGATGTCCCATCTTGTGTCACAAATCTACAGGACACATCAATGCTACTAGTAGCCTTAACAGCCTTTCCGGTGTGACCAAGGCTTGGACTGCCCAACTGTCACTCTTTTACAGCACCCGTCTTATTGTTTGTTGAATTACTTGATGTGCCAGAGTCACCAATCCATATGTCACTTTCATAAAGCATTTCGAAGTGCATTGTCATGTCAAGCTTTGCCGCCAACAGTTCAGTTCCTCCATTGATATCCATGCTTTCTAAGTTGTATGCTTGCCCGTAATGCGGATCTACAGACAAGCACCATGAGAATCCTGCTAATTGGAATTTGATTCATCCACAGTTGCCAGGACAACCTCAACACTGCTCGCAGCTGCTTCTCCCTTTTGATTAGATCCTTGTACCATTTTGGAGCTTTATCAGGATGCTTTTTCCAATATTCAGCATCAGAGTGTCCATCCTTGCCACATGAGCTACATTTCTTCTCAGACCCAGACCCAGACCCAGATCCAGATTCCTTGGCTTTGCATGCCGGACAATCCTTGCACTTGTCCCTGCCTTTTTTTGCAGTACCCACAAACACCATTAAAATCACCATTTCCATTTTCAGCACTGGCCAAGTGTACCTCCTTCTCTCATTTGTTGTCCCCATGAGGTGCATCACCAGGACCTTTTGCGAGTCATTGAACCTTGCCAATGGTTTCACAGATTGCTTCAAAGTTTTGGTTTGTACCAGCCAAATGCTGTAAGATCATATTTGCATACAAAGGGTTCTTGCATTTTTTCCATGATCTTAATTAATTCATTATCAGACTTTGTCACTTCAAATTGTGCTGTCAGTCCAATAATATAATTGTAGTAGTCAAATGCATTACCGCAAATGTGACCTTATCACACTCACATCACTTGGCTTGCATTTTTGTTTCAAGATTTCAACATCACGTAATGCCTTTCCTTGTGGAAATCAGTGCTCACAGTCTTTTGGATCACTGCAAGACCATGACTGGAAGTCATCCCCAATGTCATAATAGCCAGAATACGCATGTTTGCTAGGTACAATCTCCACCTTGTTTTTTCATCGGGGTCCGTAGTAGTTGGTTGAAGTCCATCAAACTCCAACTTGGTTGGACGACTGGTCATTATCATCCCATCCATCCCATCACCACAATCATGATACTCAGCCAACATGCTGAATTGTGCTAGGTACACCACACATGAATCCACCTTTCCATCCCACTTAGGCACAGTGGAAATGCTTTTCGATTCCAATTCAGTAGTCACATTTTTGTTAAGATTTGTAATTTTCATGATCAAGCTCAATTTCATGATTTAAGACTCTCTGAGTTGTTCTGATTCTTTCCTTTCTAGTATGAAACAGTTATTCAACTTCCTCGTCGACATACTTCGACATATGTCAGAAGTGTCCGAATGTTGCTGTTTGCACAGTCACAAGTAGTAATTAATGTTAATGATTACTTTTGTCTGATTTGTTCTTGAATTTAATGACTACTTTTAGGGTAAACATCAAGACCCATTCAAGACAGAAAACGGTACAAAAAGACAGTACTGTCCCGTGACCAAAAACCCTAATTATCCAGGATCAGAAACTGGAGCTAAAAACTGCGCTCCAACACACATACCATGGACGATTTTTGCAGCTTGTTCACATCTATCATCCTTGATTGGGATGAAGGCATTATGTTCCTCCACTTTTTCAGTATCAGTAGGTGCATTCTTCTGTTCACAAACCAGACACTTGGAACCTAAGACATACAAAGAGTGCATTACAATTGTAAAAGCTCTGTCATGAGCCTTCTTGCATTTGGAAATGTTGTGTCTCATGTAGTCCCAATCAGGATTTGGAAAAGTTCAACAAAGGATAGAGATCACACTGAAATCCTAGGACATGAATTTTGGGTGCCTGGGATCCCTTAGAAGCATCTTTGAGTTCAGTTTCCAGGCAAGGTTGTACCTAGCAATGATGCGGGATGAGACAAGACCACAGAAAATAGGCTTTGTTTGGCTACTGTAGCTGAGGCAGTGGGTGATGTCAACAGATGCATTGACAAGATGTGCAAAAATCCAAGCATATATTTTGGGATACCTGACTAAATTGTACATGAAAACAGAATGATAATTAAAATGAAATAGCAAAATAATGAAGAAATAATTATACTGACTCATGTAACTTTAAGATAAGTGTACAGCTTTCACGGTCACTGTGACAGTTGATGACTTTTAAGTCATCATACCTATTTAGTTCTGATTTGTGAAATTCTTCCTGAGGATCATCATAATCCTCAGAATCATGGCTTCCAAATGGATCACTAGAATCCTTACATTCATCTTCATGCTCTATGACAGGTTCATCATTTTTCTGTTCTTCAGTCAGGATGACTTCAGGTACTAAATTCTCTTTGGGTTCTGGAATCACTCCAGGTCCTTCAGTGTTGAGAATCTTCTTGGAAGAAACTGGGTTTCTTTGTTGGGTGAGGTACTGGATTTTTCTGGGAAGAACATTTGGACATTTTTGTCAAAGGATCTGTTGGATCAAGAAAGAAGGATAGGAGAAGTTCTTTAGAAAAATAAGCAGTAGACAAGGGCGACAATGTATAATTACAACATATGAAATATAGTGACAAAATGATAGACTGATATTGTAAGATGTATGATGTCGAGAGAAAGTGGTGACACAGTATGATATACGGTGATGGGTTGATGAGGTGACACCACATGATATATGGCAATGATAGGATAAGGCAACACTGTATAACATACAAAGTTAAAGTGGGGGACCAACACCGTATGATTTATGGTATTGAGCAGATAGGGCAACACCACATGATGTACAGTAATGGGTTGACAGAGGGATACCGCATGAGATATGGTGTTACACACTATCCACCCAATACTGTAAATCATACAGTGTTGCCCTAACATATTGTCGCCATATGTCTTACGGTGATGGTCTGACCTATGCCTAACAAGTAGTCAAAACTAGAAGACTAAAAAGTAGTCAATGTTGTGCTACTTGTGGTTCATGAATTTTTATGACTTAATTTAATGTATAAAATGAAGTGAAAAACCATGATGAAGCAAATGTGCTTCATTGTGGAAAAACGAA
>JALLPC010006567.1:0-10146 GCA_036940045.1 Stephanocyclus meneghinianus | reverse complement strand
GGTCCTCTGACCATTTCAGGAAACTGACCATATTTGACCATAAATATAAAATACCGTCCTGAGGATTAAGTTGGTGTGTGATGCACCTTCTGTTCCTGCTAACTCACCCCCCTCCATGCATCCATTAATCTCATTGTTGTTTTTGACCATAATGTGATCATGTAAAAAGGAAACCTACCAATAATGAACTTAGCAACAAACAAAACATGCCGACAGCAATGACTCTAAGCACTAGATCACAGAGACAAAGAGAGTGGCAACAACTTCTCTTTCTCCCACTAGATATTTTTCATATCACAGATTGTGATGTTCTCTCTGCAGAGCTCTATTATGATGAATTTGATAAGGCAAGGCAAAAAGTGAACCTCAACACAAACATTTGCAGATTCAAAGCTTCATAAGGGATCCAACAAAGAGTAGTAGGTATGATGTTCTCTGACATGAAAGAAAAATGTCTGCTTAGAACTTAAAAGATATGTTCATGGCAATGAACTGGGTTACATTCTAGAACTCTTGGGAGACAATGGCAGAACAGGGGAGGAAGTGAATGAGTCATTGCAAACAGGATAAATACCACAGCTACAATGATTCTATCCCTCTGAAGTCAGAAAATTAATGTTCACTGTATTCAAGAAAATGAGATTTACATCATGTGTATTAATGACATGCATCATGAGACAGAGGAATTCCACCTCAATCTCAGTGCCAAGAGGTACTCACAGAAGAAGAATACATCTGGATTAACTTATGAAATCGGTTGTACCATCAATCATGATAAATGTTTATGGCTCAGAGGTCCTTTCCCAGCTAGTGAGATGAAATTGTGGCTTACTCCCAGTCTTATAGTTAGCTTTCTGAGCATATATTTTTCCTACTTGATTATAGCAATGCATCACATTACAATGTTTTGAGGGGGAGCAGCTGAATTAATAGCTTGTGACCAGGATTTAGCAGCATTGATTGTGTATCTTCCAATAGGAGAAAAAATGTACGGGCAACTCAGACTATGGCAGTGAACCAGACAAGAGTGTTGTGTCAAGACTAGAGCATCCAAAAGATTTCAAGAAGTTCATGGCAAGAGAAAAAAGTAGGCAAGAGACTTTCAATGCAAGGCTAAAAGTCTTCAGACTGTGACATAATGCTTTCACCACGATGTGAGTGCAGACAACAATATGAAAATGCATCAAATGTCTATAGAGATGATAGCTGTCATGTTACAATATTGCAAGGTAAATTGCTCCCCATGATTGGAAACTTAGAGAGAATAACAAATCATCAACCGACATGGCTTGTTGAAAATGGCTTGATGAAACTGTCATGTTATAGATACTTAAAACACTATTAATACTATTTTGAACAGAAAGCATAATTGTTTATGCCATGTGGAAGTTATTGTTGAGAAATAGAGTTTATGCCATGTGGAAGTTGTGAGAGAAATCCAAAAATTCGAAATGCTTTGATTGAGTAATTATTTTGTTGACCTCACATAGAGTGAGCATGAAGTGATTGAACACCCCTCAATGTCCTACCCATGCACAAAGCCAATTCAGTCTGACTTCTCCTTGTTTTACAAGACCAAACAAATAATGATCATCATTTATGGTAGAAGAGCTTGTAGCTTATTTTAGCAATCAAACTACTGGTATGAGTGATGGCTGCTTGAGCACTAATCACTTTAAGAAAGGTGATGGCAGGCTGTATCAAGCTGCTGCACACAAGTCAATTATGGACTGAGAAATTTGGAAGTGATGTCTTGCAGAGGAAGACTCACTCATGTGGAATTGAACACAACTCTTTACTGTTCTCAAGTAGATACAGAAATGATTGAAACAAAAAAGGANCTTTGAAACTTGTGCTTGTCAAAACTCAACAACATGAAGTAACATCTACATGACTTCGATTCTTAATGTCAAGGATGTTGTCGGTAAGTTTATCAAACTGTACCAACAAATTGTTACATCAAACAATTTCTATTTTAATCCAAGTGTTTCCAAATAAGGTAAACATTAAGTGTTGAAAATTTAAAAGGGAGTCATTCAGGCTTCACCTTTAAATTCATGTTTGTTAAGAATTAAGCAAACATGTAGCATTTCTTCACTTGCTGTCAGTCAAAAGCCAAGAACTTTGCTGAGCAAGTTTACAAACTCTAGCAAGAAGTTGCTATGTCAAACAATTTGCTTGTACTCAATTGTTCTTATTTAGGAGACAAGAGAAGTCTTTCTAATTTGCTTTTAAAAGGATATTGATTATTCAAACAAATATCCATGCTTTGTTGTGCAAAGGTGGAGAGCTCTCTCAAACCCACTGTGATAAGTACCACAAGTATCAATAAAAACAGTACTTGTTTTTGGCAACCTTACAAGCCTATTCCACTTGGGAGATTGATGACTAGGACTTCATACTTAGCAATACATTGTTTCTTTAGCAGAGAACAAAGTGTGAAGGCCAAAAATGTTGACTGGTAAGGTCTCAACATTACCAATGATGAAATGTTGTTGTTACAGCGAACAATTTTCAAACTTAATTGTTTCCTTAGCATGAAACAAGAATGAAATGATGTAGACCTAAACAGGATGACAACAGTAGCTTTCAATCTAAGAGCCAGTTGCTTTGAGGTAGGTTTTGCCTTGAAACTCTACCAAAGTCAAGAAGGGAAACATATGTTTGAACTGACACTTTTATACCCAATTGTTCCAATCAGGAACAAGAGTGACTTCAAACAAGAGAAAGGAGGCAGAAAATCTATTGGCTCAGATTTTGCCTTAAGAATAATATTTGTTTAGCAAAACCAAATGATATTTTTTTGCAAGGCAATAGTCATCAGCCAAGAAAAAACACCAGCATTGTTTGCAAATATGCCAACAGGGTTGGTTGTCAAGCTTTTTTCTAAACGCTGCAACATCAAAGATAAACAACAAGCAAGCATCCTGCTCTGCTATTGTGTGCCCAAGGGCAACCATGCTTTCAAGGTTGGAAAGCAAAAATTATGGTTGACTGTTGAGTTTGGTTGGATTCACCTAGGAGTTTTGTTGTCATCAGCAAGATGACTGTATCTCCATTCTTTAGCATCAAGCAAGTCTTGATTTGCTTAGAGCCGCCACCTCAGTCTTACCATTGGCAATCGACAACAGCTTGATTGTCCAGTTTTGTTCAAACTCAAATCGGCATCCCTGTTTGCCAAGTCATTGGCGAGTACTGATTCGGTCAACTTTCTGCTTCACAATGGTTGTCATTCTTGCAATTGACCTGAATTTGTCACAGACGCTCTTGCAACTCATACAATCCACTGTGTTTGCATGACACATTTGCTCTTTACACAAGCCATCATGACTGTGGAGTTTGTAGCCCATTGTGGGCACATTGATGTAATTGCATTTGAAATTTCACAGTGCTTGCAGCTCATTGCAAGCACAGCATCACGGTCACTCTTGCAACTAACAGGGATCATCACAAGTTCATCTTCAATTTACCGGAGTTTTGCTGCAGTTGCATCTCACGAGTTTGTGGAATTGTGGCAACTGAATGTTGCAGTTTGCAGAGTTGATTGCAAGCTCATGGCAACATTGTGGTTGCTACTATCTGTGTGATTCGTGGGGTGCTTGCAATCCCTTTCACAAATTGCATTTGATTTGCAATCACTTTTATGATTTTGCAGGGCTTGCAGCTGAGTGCAAACACATCATCACAACCACATTTGTGCCTGGCAGAGATCATCATGATCACTTCTGCAATTTGCAGAGTGCATCACAATTGTATTGCAGAAATACATGGCAACTGCCTTGGCAGATCACAAGTTGCATCACAATTGCTCTTGTGCTTCAGGGCAGTTCATGGCAAGTGCATTTGTGGAGCACTGGGCTTCATTGCTCTTGCTTTTGCAAGTCTGTGGAATACATTTTGGATGCTTTTGCAAGCATGCGGCATTACTGCAATTGCTTTTGCAATTTGTGTGGTTCAACACATCTCCGCACAGAAATAGCATTGTGATCACTTTCATAAAACAAAGAAAGTAGAACATGGTTGCTCTCTTGAGCAGTGCTCATCGAGGCAGAGGCACCAATCTTGAGAATTCTTTGAGGTCTTTGGAGGCACACCAATCTTGGATGGCCTTGGAGCTGAAGCTTGTAGAGCTTCTGTGAGTCTTGAGGAGCTATCAAAGGCCTGCATTCATAGGATCAGAGGTGTTGGTTTTTCAGAGGCAAGGGGAGATGAGGACATCTTTGAAGGGGATGAGGACATCTTTGAAGAGGTCAGGAAGTGACCATTTATAAGGACTATTATAATAGTGACCTATGGTTTATGTAGGCATTAAGAATCATAATTGAAGGAGTTGATGGAAAAGAAACTGTTCGATCTGACAATTCATTGGTACAGTTTGAAAAAAATCTTACCAGACAACTTGACCTTCAGAATTGAAGTCAAGTAGATATTGCTTCATGTTAGTTGGTTTTTACAAACACGAGTTTCAAAGAGGTTACATCTGAACTACTCCTTTTATGTTTCAATCATTGCTGTATCTACTTGAGAACAGTAAATAGTCATATTCAATCTGCATGGATAAGTCTTCCTCTGCAGGACATCACATCCAAGTTTCCCAGTCCATAATTGACTTGCATGCAGCAGCTTGATACAGCCTGCCATCACCTTTCTTAAAGTGATTAGAGCTCAGCAGCCATCACTCATAACAGTAACAGTAGTTTCACTGATAAAATAAGGTGCAAGCTCTTGTACCACAAATGACGATCATCATTTGATTGGTCTTGTAAAACAAGGAGAAGTCACACTGACTCTCTTTATTGCATTAAAGTACTCAGCGCCTAAAGTGATTAGAGCTCAGCAGCCATCACTCATACCAGTAGTTTCACTGCTAAAATAAGCTGCAAGCTCATGTACTACAAATGATGATCCACATTTGTTTGGTCTTGTAAAACAAGGAGCAGTCAAACTGACTCTCTTTATTGCATTGCCTATGACTAGTATAAATGGCAATTACGAGGCCTTGCTCCTGATAAGGATAGGTAGTGATAGATTTCATTTAATGGAAAAATTCTCAAATATTCCAGTGCTCTGACAATCAAGCCATAGAATCACTGATCACCTTGTTGCCTAACTAGACAGCTGTCCATGATATACTATTTTAACTCAGTGCAAGCAATGTTTCCTGATAGAAAACACTCATTGGGATCTACTTATTTATGTGCCAGTAAAACCAATGCTACTGGTCTTGGTTGCTTCATTGATACATGTAGCCTCCTAACAGTGTGCCTATGTAGACAATGTCAACTCAGCATGTCCATTGTACAATTGCCACTTCAAGTATTGGCAGTATTTGTTGTTTAATATTTAATTCAACACTTCAAGGAATGAATCTGAAAGACTTGCCTTCTCCCAACAGGTTATTCCAGGTGTTCATGTAGAAATACTGCACATAAACTAAATTCATATTGCCCTGCATAGAAATTATACCTATGAATACTCTCTCCCCATTGGACAATCACAAACACTTAATTTAACATCAAAGCAGTATCTGATGGACTCAGCTCTTACTATCATCAACCAGAGGTTGTGATACCAAGTTATTTATCTATTTCACCACTTGTATACCCTATACATCTTGTCTTGGTTCCTTGCCACACTACAACGTGTCAACCTCTTGCATGAAGGCTTATAATTGAACACAGCCACAGAATGCATCAACATTCAGACATGCCTGTCAAGCACAATAAGCATGCAAGACTCCCATTGGAGCTCCACAGCATAATACAATTTGTCACTGTGCCCTACCCTGCAGATGTTCAAACCTCTCACTCCTCAGTCACATTTCATTCTGAATGGCCCACTGCCTCACTTCATGACTGTATCTGCAACATTTGCTACTCACAATGGTATACTGAGTACCTTCCAACAACAGCATGCCCTTATAAAAGAGTGCTGATTAGCCTTGTTATAAGATCTTTTCCACTGCCACTACATGGTAAATTGATCCTTCCTTGTGAATATTTGTCATTGCTCCCTTGCCAAATAACTTAGATTGCAGAGGGGAATAAACCATAGCGGCATGTTGCTTAGGATGACACAGTACACCTCATGGACCAACGAGTCTATGTATCAATTGGATGACAAAGTAAAAAGACATCATCTGATTGCAAGTTGCTATGATTCAATACATGATCCATGTGCTGATATTTGCTGAATAAAATCTTGTTCTACCCAAGAAAAAGTTTGCCAACTATAATTGCAACTGCAGTTCTGGCAATTGTGTACACAGAACCCAATATGCATGAAGCTTCCTCCACTAGTTCTCCCTCAAAAGGTCATGAATACCCCTGGTCACTGCAATGCATGCCATATAACAACCACAACCTTGTTGTTGCTTCTTTGGTTCTGGAATTCACTTCTCATTCTGTTAGGATGGCTAGTAAGCACCTGCACACTACTGTGAACATCATTTACTGACAATGCACATGGAGACCTCTACAAAGAACTGTGACATCATGATATAATGACCTACATCATGCATCAACTGTGGATTTTGAAGGCATTTCAAAGTGCAGGCACTTACATGCAATTGTGACTATCTGAGTGGTAGTTCACACCATGCTCACTTAAGAAACTATGTCCGAGTGATACATGTTCTGGGGACAATAAGTGAAGAATGTGTGTCCACTAGAAGTTGGGAGTTGGAACAGATAGTCCATCCACACTCTTGGATGTGATACCAACATTAGTGACATTTATAATCATGTCATGCTGTGGGAGATCTAAACATGCTAACAAAACACAGAAAGTCTGTTGTATTGTTAAAACCTTTCCACTTACCCCAGTGAAGACAACTCATAATGAAAGAGCTGTAACCAAGGTCTTTTTGAGTTTTTACCTCACATCTTCTTTCTTCATCTCATAAATTCAAGGTAAGGACAGGTTGAACCATTCTCTAATTGTTCAATTCATGGCAGAGTGAGTCTTGACATGGAAGGGAAGAGTGTCCTACCCATGAACACAGCCATTTGGGTATACAGGAGGAAGTATACTTTGACGTTTTCAAACAGGCAGATAACCTGGGCATCAAGGCACTGGCTAGCAACCGATGGTTCTGGCTACATATGGATCGGAAGCATGAGTACTGATGTAGTACTATGTCCTCCTTAAGACCTTCCTGCTAAACGTAGCCACGTCAGACAAAATGTGTGGCTACAAGAGAAGGATATTCAGAGTGGTATCATTGCTGAATAACTTTCTGAGCCATATGCCCTATCCGATCATCTGGTACAATACTGGTATGTGAGTGTCATGTGTACAACATAACTGTTTTAAATATTTAAAGGTTGCGCTCCCAGAGATATCGAGATATCTCTGAGAGAGCATTGGACTGCATGTCCATTAGGAATCCTCAGACAAACCGGAGAGCAAAGAGAGAGTTACTAGTAATTAGTCAGTTAGATTTAATTCATAATTTCACCTTTTCAATCAACTCCTTCAATTATGATTTTTAATGCCTACATTGACCATATGTCACTCAAATGCAATTGAGTTTGTTCGAATGCCTTTGAGTGAGTGTGAACAGCTTTGAACACTCTTGAAGTCAATCAAGTGTGCATGAATGCCTTTGAGTGAGTGTGAACACCCTCTGAACATGCCTTTGAGTGAGTTTGAACACCACATGAATGCAATTGAGTGTGTATGAATGCCTTTGATTGAGTATTGAACACCCTCTGACAACAAGTGAGTGCGTGTGAATGCCTTTGAGTAGTATCAAAAAGCGATGAATGCACACCTCAATTTCACAAATTTATAGGGCCGTTTCAAATTGAGAGTGATTAGCATTAGCATCAATTTTCCTGAAAATTATGTTATTTTTCAATGGTACAGTAATATAAACTCGTACAACAATTTTCTTCCACTTGGAAGTAAAAGGAATCTAATGTTGACGTGGAGAATTCATTCCATATCATGGCAACAATTTGAGAAAGATGGTAAGAAAATTCCTTCACGAGAGGGAAAATTGGGATCGCAAAGATATGGTACATTTAGCAATTTTAATCAGTCCAAGAAATTCTAACTTCACAGTCTTTAGTTCCCAATCCAAACTGAATTATGTGAGCAACTTACTAAGAATCGATTATGACCTATTGAAGAGGGTTTACCAGTCAGGTAGGTGACACTCTGTGGGAGTGGGGTAACATGAACTTTGACAATGCTCAAATTATGCTCCTACCTGTGTGCATTGCAAGTTAGCGATAGCTCAATGGATACCTTTATAGGATTGGCAAGATGTCATTTTCACAAACAAGAATTAATTAATCCCAAACGGCATCACCAAATCCAAACTCTCTCTCGATCTTCTTATAGAAAGAAATAACTTTTCTGTTGTAGTCTCTCTTGGTCCGGTATCGCATTGCCATGAAAGATCTCTTGAACCCATTGAACACAATGTTACGCAATTGGCCTGGACTCAACTCAAATGCATCCACAGCTAATGCCAACTCCTTTGGCATGCAAGTGTGGGATACCAAGGTGTTGTCTGTGCAAAACGTGACAGCCAAACCTTCTTCTATCATCTTGCGAGCAGGGTGGTTCTGAACCTCGCCATGCAGTTCTGGCATGGTCTGCAAATTAGAGCTTAAGCAAACTTCAACACATATACGCATCGTGCCCAAATACCTGGTGAGATTTTCAACGTATTCACGCTTTTGGTTCACAGTCATTTCACCCTTTTCCTTACTTCTACTTTTGCCCCCTCTCCCTTCACCTGCTCCAATTATATCCCATCGAAACAATTGGCATCCATGTCCAATACGTTCCGCATGCAAATTTGTGATGGCTTCAAAGATACTCTCTGGACCGTATGCTTCCCCTGCATGAACAGTTTTGTTCAAGAATGACTGATGAGCAAGGTCAAAAGCTTCCCTGTGGTCAGAGGCAGGATAGCCGGATTCTGCACCTGCAACATCGATGGCCACAACAGGAAGAATATATTCATGGCCTTCGATTTGATGGCCGTCAACATACCCATCTGCAGCATTTGATTCAACGTGAAACAAGCAATCATTGCATTGCCCGCATCCACCATTATGACAGCAACATGTTCCTTTCCTCCTCAAGTGATTCACTGCAGTAACCAGAGCGATGCTAGCAAGACCAAAGACTCTGTGGGGATCTTCTCCCTTGTGCACCTCCCAGAACGCTTCATAGTAAGGACCGAATGACGGGAGGAAGAATCTCATGGCGCAAACAATGATTCCATAGTGATGATTTGGTGCATCGGGATGATACGGATGAGCAGACTCTTTCGAGAGTAGTTCTTTCACCAACTCTGAAATTATGCCATCATCCCCACCATTTACATTCGCAAAGTCTAAGTTATCACCCGCCAGCCTATCCAATTCATCAGCTACCCTTACAGCCCTCTCCAAGCCTCGATTCACGGCACAAACCACTTCCTCAATGGATAAGATTCCCGGAATCGCATGTAACTGCGGTGCGAATCGTAGCTCTAAATATCTCACTCCAGAATCGTACGCATCCATGGCGACCTCGAAGGCCACACGCTCCAGTGCCGACGGCGTCCGCAGCGCGGCGGTGATGAACCCGAATCCGCGGAGATACTCCGTCAAGGAAGAATAGGTGGGCGGAAAGACCGTGTTTTGCAGTTCTACTGGATCGTAGGATGGAAGGGAAACATTTTGCTGTTTCGCCAAATCAATGAGGGTGGGGATCCGAATGGATCCATCGAGATGGATGTGTAAATCTGCTTTGGGTATGCGGACGAAGAACGTTGCGGGGTATTGGTATGCTGTGGTTGGCTTGGAGGAGTCGTTTTCGTTGGAGATGTTGCTGTCAGCGGAGGATATCACGGAGGTCCTCGTTGATTCCCTGGAGTGAGGAAGCGACATGGTTGATGCATTTGAGATGGTTTCGGTAAATTGCGGTAGGTTCGATGATGATGGGTGACATGGATGTGCAGTCGGTCCCCGGGTCCATCTTTTGTGTCTGTCAGGTGGTGTCAAGGCGTCAAGGACCACCAGTCTTGATGTCTCAGCACTGGCTGTCACTTCACGTATATCGTACAATATACTTTTTATGGTACACAATACCGTATGTTACGGTGAGAAGGACACACCCTAGTGAAGGCCACAATTTACAGAA
>JALLPC010006537.1:0-11611 GCA_036940045.1 Stephanocyclus meneghinianus | reverse complement strand
GTTGTTGTTGTTGTTGTTGTTGTTGTTGTTGTTGTTGTTGTTGTTACTTTTCTGCTACAAGGAAAGTCGTAACATCAACACTCTTCACTAAAAATTTACAAAACTACGCATAATGTACATAGGAATTCCCTATCCACCCGTTGAAAATCACCTTGGCAACCATGAGATCTCGCCACATCTCCAATTTCCGCCACCGCCTTGGACCTCCCTCCAACACCCCCTCCATTATTTGCCACCGCACTCGCTAACTCTCCATGAAGATTTCACTGCCCTGAAAGAACTACTTAAAAGTATTGCTTCCTGGCTTCAAACGGTGGAAGCCACGCTGTCAATCTGGCATTGTGTTGAAATTCAACACCGCACATCCTCCCTCTAGTTCCTAGGACAACCTCTACCACCACAACCTCTCTCCTCTTATCACACCGACTTGTTCTCTCCTCCCCTGTCCTTGCTGACATCACGTCCGCATTCATTATCTCAATCAGTGCACTCTTGTCCATCTTCTTTTCAGGCGAAACCGTTGATCGTTACACTGCCTTCATCGCCTTCTTCTCAGACACCAACCCCCTTGACGCCAACACCCGTACCTTGCTCTTCATCTGCCCCATTTAATCCCGGTTATTGTGACCCAGACTTGAAGCCCAGCCCCTTCCCAACAGGGCCACAAATTGCGCTCGCGCTCTAAGCCTCACCGTCACCATTGCCTTCGCTGCACGCCCTTGCTCAACATCCCCAGTCTCATTCCTTCATCTCCGGTGTCTCTGCTCTTGCCACAGCTATCAGATCGCCCCATCCACTGACACCCCACTTACAAGCAGCGTCTACAGCAGAGTCGTCCCGTGGTTCATTTCGACCTCTAGTGACCACACCGTCACCTCAGCCGACATCATCCATACTGGCTCCCTGTGCCAGTACATCGGCGCACATCCCTAGGCCCGTTCTCCCGAGACTGTCACCCGAATCACTGTCTCCTGCACTGGCACAGCACTCCAAGCCTGGCCTTATAGCGGAGACGTTGCACCATTCTCCCCTACCTCTGCCTCAAACTGCATCAGGACACCACCTCGCCCGACACTCACAATCTGACCCACTCTCCCTGACAACCGGGACTGCACCAACGCTAACGGGAACATCCAATCACCCCTGTGAGTGGACATCAAGTCCTGCCCCAGCACAGATACGAGCGACACGATCATTTCCCCTATCCTCGTCGTCGACACGTCAACCCCAGGAGTTTTCGGCTGTTTCTGGTGTAGTTACATCAGCATCGTTGCCCAAGACTACTCCAACAGAGTCTCTGAAAGTATCCACAGCTGGACCATCATCGTCGTCCTTGACTACAGCACCAGCGCCACCTTCCCATCCTTCCTCGCCTGTCACTGTCACTCTGTCCCCTACGTCACTACACCCACCACTACCATTGTCCCTTCCGGCCAAACCCTCGCCCGCCCCCATTGACCTGTCTCCCTTGTTACTAAACCCAGCATCTCCGCCGCCACCACAGTCGGACACAACGACATTGGTGGCTACTGGTTTGCCAACACCTCTGGCGTCCCCTAGTCATCGCCACTCCTCCCTAATTCCTACCAGATCTACCCGATCTCCTGTGTCCTTCCCAAGTAACCCAGGTATCCCACACTTACACTCCCATTTGGTGCCTTGTTTGACAATCCTTCCACAGTCTGCACCAGCACCTCAGAATAGAGAAAAACTTAAATCTAAGACTAATCCCTGCATTGCAACGTCCTCACATACCCCTGCACTATTCTCTCAGGTCACACCGGAGTTCCTCCATCCCAGGTTAACCTCCAGCTTCCATCTCCATCCCACACATCCGAACATGCCCACAGCACAACAGGAAGGAATAGCAAGTCAAGAACAATCGCCCTGCAGGCCATCAGGGCAACTCGTCACACCCAAACCTAGCGGGTCAAGCATCATCAGGCGTACCGCCTCTGCCACCAAAACTCCAGTGAGAACCCCTACAAAAAGGGTAGCTGTCCATTCTCCCTCCATTTCTCCACAAAAAGACAGCCCCATCGCAAAGGCAAAGGGTATTCAATCAATTGATAACATCGACTCACTCAAGCCAGCTGTTCTTGATCAACAACTGTCAAGACAGATAAAATATAAAAAGTTGTCGGTTGAAGAAGTTAAACAGAAGGTCAGTGGCGAAGAATGGAGGCATGAATGGGACCACCCACAGATTCTTGATGAACTGCTCTCGGAGCCTATCCCCCCGAACCCTGCAGAAGTACTGGGCTATGACTTTGATCTTGAGGATCCAACTACATGCACTCTATTAAGAACAATCAATGGGATAAGAGTTGGCGAACACATGCGGAAACACGTTCTCACTGTAAAAAAACCAGAGGCATCGCGGATGCACCCTAAGTTCGGTCCGTTCACCCTCGTCACTATGGACAGTGACAATGGGAAATTAGCTGTTTTCAATCGGAAACATGACAGAGCTTTCACATTTAAACGAGAAGACTTTCCGCTCGACATAAGGGACTTGGACTTTGACACGATGGATGCAACAACTTACTTTGTCATTTGCACTCTGGGACCGGACATACTGTGGAACGAAGTATTGGAGGAGAGAAAGCGGAACAACATAACAATGCAGGAAGGTAATGGTCCTTTTCAGGTTGTGATCAACAGCGGAAAAGATAAAATGATCCTCTTCCGAAACAATGCTGGTGATTTATGGCAATCCAATCTACATCATCCTCCTCATGAAACTGGAAAATGGCACATACAACCTAATCACAAGAACACTTCCATCACAACGCAATCCACTCTCAATACCAACAGCTCTCCTAATAAGGTAACCACCAACCGTTATGATGTGCTACTGGACCAGGATGAGGATATGGAGGATCTGGATGCAATGAGCTTGGATGGTGACGACCACACCAATACATCTATCCCCAAGGCCACCAAATCTGATAACCCGGATCAACATAACGGCACAGTTAGCACTACTGACATGGACATTGATCACTGCACAGGCCCAAAGGTCATGGACATTTCGGCACACAACCCTGTATGGAACGAGGAGGACTCAGATGGAGATGCGGCTAACTCAGAGGATGAGAAAACACCCAAGCCAACCAAGCTGGATGATGTACGCGGGCAAACCTCTGGAAATTCCCACTCATCAACATCTCTCCTCCCTAATCCGGACCCTTTCCCTAACTCCTTTGACGGGACAAATGGACAATATTTACTCACTGTGGAAATCAGACTACAACCAGGTAGGGAACATCTTGATGTTCTATTCCAAGAGACAAAAGCAATCCTGAAGTACATTCAACAAGTAGACCCAACAGCTAAATTTATGTCAAAAAACACTCGTCCAGATGGCACGCCATATCCGCCCCTCACCTCTCCTACAGACAACACTTGGCCAACCAGCTACCTGGCTTCACAAAACTGGTATCAAACCTCAATGGGATATCTCTTCCAACAAGACCCAATTACAGAAGCGCAACTTTCTGCTCGCCTAGATAACAGACGCAATAAGACTCCCAAGACTTCACGATCCACTGCCAAACATCTAGAATCCCAACTGGAAAATGGACCGGTGTCCATGTATGCTACACTCAATCTTTTTACCTCTCTTCCAAAGATTGAGAAATTACTTGAAGCCGTGAATATTGATCTTCGGAAATCAAAAGTAAAAGTGTCTCTGAAGGACCTTCAATGCTGGGAGTCCTATCCGAAGAAGATGATGTGTGGGGTCAATGGTGGCCTTTGCGCCTCTGGCGTACAACAACTCCTCTTGCATAGACTGAAGGAACTAGAAAAGAAATTGTGCAGACATGGAAAGCTCAACACGCTGGAGTGGTATGATGAACCACTCCCTGATCTCAAGGTTTCCCTACGTCCCATCCGTCCCCTTCGACTTCCGAAAGATGAGGATGAGAGGGCTCGCTTAACTTTTGAACCATTTCCATGGGAATGCAAACTAGTCTACTACCTGGAAGCCAGTGATACCGCCTGGCAAAGACTTGAACCCCTCCTCCAGCTATTTGTAGAGACAAATGAAATCTCCAAAACCTTTGGTCCATCGGCATACATCAAAGAGGTACCGGACAACAAACCAAGCACTGAAAAAGTCCGTTCTCATCATGAAATCGGGAGGATCAGTATGGGCTACAACCTAAAAACGTCCATCCTAGAATGCAGTGAGGTGCAACTTTATGATTATGAGGTCAAAGTGTCTATGGAAGAGGTCGAGGAAATTACTCCTTCAGGGTCTTCCATAAAAACAAAACCGAAGCCTCCTTATGCAAAAACGACACTTCGAAAAGAGCTCCAACGAATACGAGTTAATGGCGAACAAATATTCCACACAGCAGTAATGACATGTGCAGGACCAGACACTGGACTTTCACGTATAGTGGTTGCCGACGATCCTTCTGATCCCCTTCGAGTGCAGAAATACGAATTTGCTAAGAAAACAGTAGCAAACCTTGCCTGCTTTATGCACCATTGGCTTATCAGCTGTGGGTACAACTACAGTACACGGTCAAGACTTATGAGATCCTTTTACATTGAAAAAGCACAGCTAGCTGAATACTCTACTTGGGATCCCGTTGCATGTATAGCATCATCTCAATTTGCCTCGCGGACTGCCACCTACATTGAAGACAATGCTCGGTATGACCCGGGCACACCTTCGGTGCAGAAGAAACGCCAAAAAACTTCGGATTCGACAATAGAGATAAGCACTGCTGTTCGGGCGCAGTTGCTCAAAACGTTAGGCAAGACGAACGCTACATTAATGGATATTGGTAGCAGAGTCAGTGGCGTCTCACCTCACACCGGGGACGGAGGAGTTTCGTGTGAATCCACAGTGAACTCAACAAACACAGCGAATGTAGTTATGAAGACTAAAGAATTTGCACTTCAACTCGCAGCGTCGAAGGCCAAACAAGCAGACCAAGACTCTTTATTGCGACAGGCTCAGGTCAGACAGGAAGAACAAGAGGCCACCATCCGCAAATTACGGGAAGAAATGGAGATCCTACAACAGTTCAAAACTACAGCTGAGATTCAGGCTCAGCAGGGTGCCCCCCACCTTAGTGGAAGCGGAGTCTCCCATCCCCAAGATCCGGGGGGTGGTGAGACTCTGCAGGGGCCATAGATACTGAAGGGTACCCATCCTTTACGGGCACTGGAGGATGGTGTAGACAGTTAAGTGCCCAAGATCCTCCAGCAATCTCTGGTAGAGTGGATTACTTGGAGAAACGTACTAGCCTACCACTACGGGGGAACACAGAAAGGAGTACTCATTATGGGGTGAGACTCAATATGGAACCACAAGGGGTGGTCCAATACATATCAAAGGGGTACAATCAAGACATAAGAGATTATAGAACTTCATGCACAACAACTAATCTAGACATCTCCCATTCAAGACGTCATATCACAGAGACCAACACACTGCAACATATACCGATCACCGCAGAACACCAATATCGTACTCATTCCACTCGATCATGCACTACCAGGGCAAGAACTGACAGATGGCAGCAGTCACAACAGTCTAAACGCTTGAAGGACAAATATAGATCGTTTCAAAAGGGCTATGCACAGTTTAGGAAACAGAATCTCCCAAGTCATCAAGACCTGACAGGTGAAGCATTCTTAGATGAAGCAAGCCAACAGGATACAAACCACCGCCACAAACAGCAGACAGCGAGTAGTACTTCCCATCCGGTTGAGCTCGCACAATCACAAGAGTGTAGAGAAATGAGACGAATGTTGGAGTTATTGGGTGATGGAGGTGTTGGATTCATGCCTGACAACAAGAGGAATGGGTGGATACGGCTCATGTTTGAGAACTGGAACAGCCTTGGGGTTCTCACACACAACTGGAAACTTGATCGTCTAACGTATCTTATTCGGAGGCTACAGGTGGATATCGTTGCAGGATGTGAAAGCCAATGCAACTGGTCCATGGTGGGCCCAGATCAGCAATTCATTAACTTACTTGCACCAGGTATGGCTAGAAAAGGTATCTCTGCACACAACATACATGAAAAGATCCAACGTGATCAGAAGGGAGGCACTGCAATATCAGGTATAGGCAGAATATGCGATGTGATCAGTGAAACTGGAGCTGATACCGCTGGTCTGGGTCGCTGGACTTGGGTCAAGTTGGGTACAACTCATCCAACCACGAGAGTGGTCAGCGCCTACCTCCCCCAAAAACCAGGCCGCAATGCACGGGGAAGGACAGTGTGGGAACAACAGTCCCGCTATTTTCAGGCACGAGGCGAAATGAGATACCCGTCCACCATCTTTATGGAAGACCTCCTGGGCCTCTTACGGGGCTGGATAGAACAAGGGGAACATGTCCTTTTAGCTATAGATGCTAATCAGGATGTTTATACGGGTCGGCTAGCCAGTGCGCTAAAGCAAGCGCCATATCACATGCAATGTATGATGGAAGATGCCATTGGAGAACAAGTCCCCAACTCTCATTTTAGTGGCAGTAAGAAGATATCTTCTATTTTTGGAACACCCGGTATTATCACAGGCCACGGAATGTGCTACCCTCACTGGTTTGGTATTGGGGATCACAGGGTTATGCTACTTGAATTCTCGGCACAGGCTGCTTTTAATGACGCTTATCCAACTATCGCCACTCCAAAAGCACGTACACTCAACTGTGCAATCTCTCGCATACGACGGCGTTACTGTGATAAACTCCAACAGTTGACAGAGGCGCACAATCTGGAGGGACGGCTTCACAATATTGAAAACCTACAGGGTGATGCATACATCCACTCCCATAATCAGTGGGACACAGAATTAGGAGATTATATGAGGTGTGCTGAACGAACATGTACGACTCGGGCGATGGGCTCGATTGACTACAGTCCTACAGTTGGCCAATGGCTCAAAAAACGCGCCGTACTGAAGTGGATCCTACGGTGGCAGGAAGGAAAAGTACCGGATACTAGAAACCTGTTAAGAGCCGCACGTCGCCATCAGATTGAGAACCCATTGCAACTCGGAAAGGCTGAAGTGGAACACAGACTCATAGCTTGCACGAACGAGGCTTATGCCCTACGAACTCAGGCACCTTCTTTACGACAAAAACACCTTCAATGGAGACTACGACTAGCCAAAAGACGAGGAGATGAACTTGCGACTGTGGAAATTACCAGGATTATCAAGACTGAGGCAAAAAAACGCCGTCAACAACGCATAAATAAATATGTTAAAGAGCCTAGAGGGCGAGCAATTCTTAGGGTGACGGTACGGTCTCAAGACAATGATACTACCTACACTACTCAACAAGAAGTTGAGGAGCATGTACAACAAAACCTCCAATCAAGATTCTCTCTTGGCAAACGAGCTCCTATCAATAGGGGTTCTCTCCTGCAGGACTTTGGATTACTCGCGGACACTGAAGCAGCAGCGCGTCTTTTCAATGGCGACTATGAGTTCCCTCCAGGTTCCGATACAGCAACAGTAAGCCTTCTCCGTGAGGCAGCTCGCCTGCGACTGGAATACGATACGCTTCCCTCAGTCAACACTGACATCACAACAGGGGAATATCTTGACTTCTGGTCTACTGCTAAAGAAAAGACCGCATCTTCCAAGAGTGGTCGACACTTTGGACACTACAAGGCAGTGTGTTCTCATCCTGATCTTGTCCGACTCCATGTTACAAGCATTAACCTAGCAGCTAAACATGGGGACCCTCTCGTTCGTTGGCGACAGGGAGTTACAGTCTTGCTTGAAAAGGTGGCGGGTAACACATGCATTGATAAACTTCGGGCAATTTGCTTACTGGAAGCTGATTTCAACTGGTGGTTGAAAGTTGTCTTCGCTAAACGTATGATGGCACGAATGCACTCCCATGGGATGATTCCTCTTGAACAGGGCGCGGTTCGAGGTAAGATGGCAACTGATACCTCTATGATGAAACAACTATTCATCGATCAAGCCAATATCCTGCACGAAGACTGCTCCATCACTAGCACAGACGCTGCAAACTGCTATGATGCTGGCAACCACACGGCCACAAGCCTTTCTCTTCAAGCCATGGGGGTAGGCTTGAACTTTATATTGTGCTATTTGATATGCGTCCAAACAATGAGATATTTCTTACAAACTGGATATGGGCTTTCGGATAGCAGTTATGGAGGCACACCTGACTCGATCTGCATGGGACTCATACAAGGCAGTGGCGCCGCTCCTGGAGTTTGGACAGCTGTCAGCACTGTGGTCTTGGGCGCATATAAAGCCGAAGGTTACGGAGCTTACATCACAAGTGGCTGGTCAAGCCAAGAACTCTCCTTATCAGCCCTACTCTATGTCGACGACACAGATCTGCTACATAAACCACATGGTACCGCAGGCTCTCTGGGTGAACTTTTCCAATGGATTCAACAAGCCACCACTTTCTGGGCACTTCTTCTACAAGCTACCGGGGGAAGCCTCAAACCAACAAAATGTTACTGGTATCTTATGTCATATAAATTCACTAACGGGATTGCTTCCTTGCGCTCAAAACAAGAACTCAATAATTTCGCACTTAGTATTCCACAGCCAGGCAATGCTGCCATTATGATAGAACTGAAAGATCCCTCTCATGCTACAGAGGTCCTTGGCGTCTGGTGCAGTCCAAGTGGTGACGGTATGCCTATGTTGCAGCACATGATGGACAAAGGTCATCGATGGGCGAGAAAAGTGCTTACCAGCACACTCTCGTCACACGAGGTATGGTTCAGCTTCAAAACACAAGCCATAATGGCTGTGCGCTATGGGCTGGTCTCTCTCATGGCATCCCGATGCCAGATCGATCATGCCCTCGACAGATGGTATTACCACTGCCTACCTGCACTAGGAGTCAATCGCAACATAAGGAAGGACTGGCAGATGTTACCATTAGGGTTTCAGGGTCTGGGACTCCCTAATTTGTCACTTGAGAAGATGACAGACTCCTTAAAATTACTCCATCAACATTGGGGGACTACCAGCGATCTAGGTACTGCTCTGCGATGCTCCTTCGAGTTAATTCAAATGGAAACCGGCCTCAGTGGAAACTTTTTGCTACGGGACTACTCCAGTCTGGGCTGTCTGGCCACACACAGTTGGTTTAAATGCTTATGGGAGTTAGTTTCATACTACAAAGTGAAGGTCCTTCTGGCTAATGACATAGTGGTGCCTCCACTTCGGGAAGGTGATAAAGTGATCATGGAATTGGCATTAAGTATACTGCCGCACACACAGTGGAAATCCTTCAACAGGGCGCGCAAATATTTCCGCGTTTACCACCTGTCACAGCTTGTTTTTAGTGATGGGAGAACAGTTGACCCCTCAGCCCTCACACTAGGCCATCACAGGACAACAAGTTACAAATTCCCAATTGAGGAACCGACATCACGTGATATAGCCATCTGGCGTGCTACAGTCACAGTACTTACGTCCCCGGCCCTTACTTTATCCCCACCACTAGGGAAATTCCTCCGGCCCTGCATTGAATCTCATACTTGGCAGACAGACATTCCGCAGGATACTCTTGTACACATGCGACCATCTGGTATCTATGATGTTTACAAATCAGTGATATGCCGTGTTCACACACGAGGAAACACGCGCTTCTCTTACGCATACTCAACAGAAACCCCTCCTCCTACCTCTCTCGCTGCATCTGTAAAATCTCATCCAGATGGTTCAGTTTCGCTCCACTCCACAACCTCCCTTCCTACCAATTCTACACCAACCCGCAGTACGTTTTTGTCACGACTGAAGTATGGGACACAGGCCAGCTTATGGAAGTCCACATCCTTCGATGAGGACGGCGACTGGGTCATATCAGCCGCCCAAAACTGTTCTCTGGTGATTGTACATGATGGCTCGTACATGCCTGACTTGGATCCTTCGGTCTGCTCTGCTGCTGTGGTTATAACCTGCACAATGACTGGGAAGGTGGGCAGAATACAAGTATGTGAAATGACCGCTCCTGATTCTGCATCGAACTACAGGGCTGAGATTATCGGCGGCCTGTTAGCGAGCCATATACTATTCACCCTTGACGGTATGATTACAGGCGACACCTCCGGAGTCAAAATATATTGTGACAATCTAGGGGTAGTACACCACGCACAACACCCCTTTCGGACACTATCTGATCGGCAGGCACAAGCAGACGTGTTGTCGGTTTTTGTCAACAACCTCAGAAGTATAACGCTCAATTGGAAGTACTTCCATGTTTATGGACACCTTGACGACAACTCCTCCTTTGCAGCTCTCACCCTTCCTCAACAACTTAACGTCATTGCAGATGGCTTAGCTAAAGAGGCCATCATAGCTGCACGGCAGACCAACCACTACTGCCGCCCGGAGTACCCTCGCGAGGCACTTCGTGTGATTGTGGATGGCAAAAAGGTGACATCCTCATTTAGACAAGCTGTCTACAAATCATGGGGTTATCGTACAGCTCGTGATCTCTTCCACTGTAAACGGATCATCACCTCACGGTATTTCCATCTTGTCAATTGGGACATGATCCACCGAGTGATGCATGCCTTCCCACAGATGTACCGAGTTTGGATAACCAAACATGTGTCTGGATTCTGCGGTACGAACAAACAGCTGTCACGAATGGATAGTTCCGTTCCAAACAAGTGCATGTGCTGTGGCAGAAGAGACGAAGATAAACGCCACATCTCCAGGTGCCCTGATCCCGGGAGGTCCACTCTGTTTGCCCAGACAGTCAACGACTTAATCAAATGGATGGGGAACTCCAATAGTGATATCGAACTCACCCTTGCAATCCAGACATACTTACACCAACGTGGAAGGAAGTCCATGAAACGCATATGCGCTACCATGCCCCGCCTACAGACTATGGCATGCGACTTTGATCGCCTAGGCTGGGATAACTTCACAGAGGGGAGGATTTGTAACTCCTTGTTTCAAGTACAACAGGCATGGCTGGCAAGGACTGGCTCGAGATGGTCCATTACAAAGTGGTCCAGGAAGTTTATATGTAAAGTCATCAACATCACACATCGCCAATGGCTTTACCGTAATGCCAGGATACACATAAAAGTCACTGAAGGCCTCACACAACCAGCTCATGATACCATCATGTCTCGAGTCTCTACATTAATGGGAACCGATCCCATGGAACTCCTTCCTCGTCACAGACATCTACTAGATTGGGACTTTGCGGAGCTTGGACACGGCCCTACGGTTGACCGACAATACTGGATAGCAAACATGGAGTCAGCCATACAGGCATCAAAACATAAGCGCGGCATTGGAGAAATCAGTGACATAGTAGACGATAGAACCAGACGCCGGAAACGTAGTAGAAATTAATACGCCAACCTATTGGCCATTGATCCGCCGCAGGATCAATATCGCCCTGTTTCAGGGTATGAAGAAGTGTAATCAGATCGCAGTTCCTTCTGTACGGCAATTATATGCTGTTGCTCTGCCCCAGCGGAAAAGAAAGACTCCTGTCCGTGCCTACAATCCTTAATTTGTCTAGATAGTTTAAGCACGATTTACTATAATACACACTTGTTGTTGTTGTTGTTGTTGTTGTTGTTGTTGTTGTTGTTGTTGTTGT